>JANHFO010008497.1:0-16307 GCA_032468095.1 Pareas carinatus | reverse complement strand
ATAATGGATTAGTAACAAAAGCTATTATAGTGATTATGTCTCGATTTAAAGATAAATCAAACTGTATATTTTATTTTAAAAATGAGCAAAGTTAACTGAACGCAATTGTGCTTGTCTTAGAATTTAAAAGCCTTTTTTTACAAATATGACCTGTATGATAAAAGCTTGCAAGAATTAATTGCATTTTGTCACATTGCCATACAAAGAGGACTTAAACCACAAATGGCAAAGGAACAGTTGTGAACTATACTGACCTGCAGGTGTGGGACATAGATGAACTAGATTAAATACAGCTGGATTTAGCCAAATAAAGGGTTTTTATCATATTTTACAAATGACTTTTGAAGATCTTTCTTAAATTCAGGGTTGGTTTCATGCAGAGCAGTTTGTCCACACATGGCCTTGCAACTGTCCTCAACCCTGACACAAAGTTATGGGAATTACAGTCAAAACAACTGGATATATCCAAAGTCAAGACAGTCTTTCACTTGGATCCTTCCAGATGTTTTGACTGTAATGGTTGTGCAGTGTCAACAACACCTCTCAGTTTCTCTTTAAAACAGCAAGCTCTTTCAACCTGACGGCTGCTTTGAAGAATTGCAGAAAGGTGTTATATTTGTACTCCCATTCACTTCAAAGTACATTTTCTGTATTATTTCAAAACTTCTCATAATTGCATTAAACAGTCATCTGAAGCCCAATGAAAAGACTCTCCTCAGCCTAATAAGTGTCGGAATACCCAGAGTATGAACTTAGATGAGAGTTTAGGCTTACCAGTCTACATCATGAATGGTGAATTCAGGTTGAACTCTCAATGGGAACTGAATTACGTATGGATGTTCCCATCCATTATTTCTGAAAAGTTCTTTCAACAGCTTTTGAATCTACCGAGTGCAAATGCTGGATGTTTACAGAAACATTAATGATATCTCATCCAAGACAGACACATGATTTCTTCCAGAGTTATCTTGCAGTTATTAAATAGCATTGAGAATCCTGAAACCTGTTTTTTATCCACTAAGAGGTCCCAAAGGACCAGAAAAGGTGAACTGTTCCATCCACTAATGTGACCAGGGGCACATAATGAGGGCGCTTGTTGATCGGAAGGTTGGAAGTTCGGCAGTTTGAATCCCTAGCGCCGGGTAATGGAGTGAGCTCCCCTTACTCACACCACCTTCTGCCAACCTAGCAGTTCGAAAGCATGTAAAATGCAAGCAGAAAAATAGGGAACATCTTGATGGGAAGGTAACAGCGCTCCGTATGCCTTAGGCTTCTAGTCATGCCAGCCACATGATCACAGGGATGTCTTCGAACAGCGCTGGCTTTTCAGATTAGAAATGGAGATGAGCATCGCCCCTAGAGTCGGCTACGACTAACACACATGTGCGGGCGGAACCTTAATTTTTTTTTAATGTGACCAGTGCTATTTTCTTTTCAGCCCTGGACCTGAATCCTGATTGAAAAGAATCTAGTTATCTAGTCCATTTTTTCTAGGGCATACCGTTACTGAAGCCTCAATGACTTCTCAACAACCTTCTCTAAAAGGAAATGTTGGGGACTAGGCATTAGCTGTCTAAAATAAAGTGCCTTAAGAAAGGGCCACAGCATAGCCTCTCTTAAGTCTGTCTCATTTAACAAGGTATTGATCACATTCCTGGTCTAGTCACTTATTCCTTTCTCACCCTGTGAAAGACTCAAGAGAACCATGGGACCTCTCCTCAGATTGCGAAAAACATACCAGAAAGCATCTTATTCGTTTTTTCTGAGGCCACAGGCCAAAAGAACACCAGATCGCATTTCAAGTCATTGCCCCAGGCAACACATTAGATTCTATCTATGCGAAATCAGGACTAAAGAATCTGAGTGACTTTATCAGCAGAATGCCATATAAATGCCTTGTATGGCTGTTCTTTCTAGCCATTCCTCTCTAAAAGGAAGTGGCCTACCTTAAAATAACTGCTAAGTGACAATCTGCCAGTGCAATAAAGGCAGAAAAATACTGATTTGGCTCTTATTGTCACAGTACGGGCATAAACACAAACTGTTATTCTTGCTTAGTCAGATTTACTCTTTCTCCACTAATGCCCTAAGCATCTCTTCTGTTTGATATTCTAGAGCAGGGGTGTCAGATTCAAGGCCCGTGGACCAGATCTGGCCGACAGCCTTCTTGGATCTGGATCATGGGGCTGCCCAGGAGGCAGAAGGGGTGGGGGCATCTGCAGGGGGAGTCATTATCAAGAGAGGGACAACGACATCTGTGGGGGTGCATTATCATCCTCGAGTTGCATCGGGATCCAAGGGGGGCATCATCATCTACAGGGGGTGTCCACAGGGTGGTGTTGTCATCCACAGGAGACCCAGCTGCATCCATGGGGGGATGAGAGCATCTGCTGGGAGTGGCATCCATGGGGGGCAGCAATGTCTGTGGGAGGCAGCCTGTGGTGACAATAGTGGCAGCAGCAGCAGCCCTCAATGAAATTGAGTTTGACACCCCTGTTTTAGAGCTTCTTAATTCACCAAGAAGATTCTAGATTGGCAAAGAGAGAGAGGCAGGAGCAACTACATAAAGTGTTCTGATTGCTTCCAATTTCCAGGATTGATCCAAGAGTTTGTCTGGAAGATTGCTAAAATAATCTTCAAGCACCCATTGGGATCCCTTCAGATTCATAAAGCATACAGGGTGGACTATCTTAATTAGCTTCCCACCCTTCAGCAGTCCTAGATGTCAACAATTCCAATTCCCACATGATTTGAAAATGGCCAAGAATTATGAGTATTTTCAATCATCGTATTCAGATTACACATCAGCTTTTCTGAGACAAAAAAAAGATATTGAACATGCCCATTTATTTATTTTTCACGTTTCTGAACTATCCATCTCCCTCAGAGAGGGAGTCTGGGTGATGTATAGCAAAACATAATCATATATGCAAATTAATCACCGTGGAAAATTTCCTAGAATCCAACACTGGATTATGGTAGTTGAAATTTCCCAATCTAATAAGGAAAATTCCCAACCCCAGATGGAAATGATGACAAGGAGTTTAGGCAGAAATCCAGTCAGGCAGCAGGCCAGGTAGGATACAAGTAGGACTCCCATGTTTTCCCTATGGCCCAATTTCATATACTGCTATCTCAGGAGAAGAATCCTGGGAGTCTTGCGAGGGTAGATTTTGACACAACCGCCCTCCCCTTTCCTGAGTTTCATGTTGTGACTGCTCCAAAACTCAAAACTGAGAAAAGTAAATCTCCAAGAAGGAAACAGCTATGTCCTTACCCAACCACTATTAATTTGCAGATTAATGCAATCTTATTAGGCCCTGTGAGTGGGCAGGTTTTTAAAAACAATAAAGGGGGCGAAAAGTAAAGCCATCCTCCTTTTTCCTCCTATGATGCGGAAATTCCAGAAGGATTTCACAGAGGGAGCATATTTCCATTTGTCCTCTTCAACTCACTCCGCCAAATTTCACATATTAAAAAGGAGCTAATAGTTTGATACAGCATTCGATAAAAGAGATGAGGGGGGTGGGGATCTTCAGGTTTGGTAGCTCTTCTGAGAGCCCTTGTTCTGAAGGTTGGGATAAAAATAGCATAGAGAAACAAGGAAATGAGAGCAGCGATGTTCCAAACAGAATAAAGTACGGTTTAGTTGAGAAATGTCTGCTGCATGTGTTTTCTTCATCTTCAGCAAAGCCCTCTCTTGACTAAAATGCATGCCTATTGATAGTAGTTTTTAAATCCTGTCATTTGCAAAAACTCTTCCCAACATGCAATGAAAGGTATTAAAGTATATTTTTAATAATCTATTTGCTCGGCAGTAACCACAGCCGAATTATATCCTGGCAACATTTTTTTTTCTGCCCTGTGCCCATGACATTGCCTTCATCTTGTCCCCAGCTGACTGAGGAGCTTAAATTATCATTAGTTGTATGAGTGTTAAAATAATCTCTTTCCTATTATTTTGACACTATTCAAGGGCAGCCTCAAGATGTATGAAATCTGCTAGGCTCTGTTACCAATTACCTTGGAAGAGGCTGGCAGTGGCTGTTAGCTGAAACCATAAAGACAGGATAGGGATCAGCAAACCAGACAGCAAATTTCATTCCTGTCATCCAGGATGCTTCATAGCTAGTTGATAAATTAAACTGGAATCTAGTCAATCTTAATCCAATGATCTACTGACACACTATGTGTATGTGCCTTTCTGTATGTGTCTTTGCAGAAGAGTTCATAGGGGTTCTTCTCAAGTAAACGCTTACAGATTTGGAGTGCTCTTTTTTATAAGGTTTTTGTTGTATCACTATGGGCCAAACGTCTGAACAGACTTTGGAATCTGGATGATTGTGATTCAGTAATTGTGATTATATAACTTGTGAGGTTAAAATATGATGTGAAACTAACCTGTATGGTTGCTTTATGGTTCACCATTTTTGTGAATCCAACCAGCATATTTTGAACTGCCCAGAGTTGATTCGGTCTGATGATACAAATAAATTAAATTATCTACCTACCTACCTATCTATCTATCTTTGCTGATCTTGTACTCAAGTAATTTTTGTTCTCTGATCTTTTCCATCACCAGCCCAATTTAATTTGGGAAACATTCAGTTTATTAAAATTCTTGGCTATGCACTAAAGGGCTACATTACAAAAATCTGGATTACTAGATGGCAGCAAAAAATTCATAATTTTTCTTTTTAAATATAAGAAACTAGTCCAACAGATAAAATATTGTTTTAGTACTATTTCAAACATTAAAAATGTGGTCCTGTGTGCATTCACTAGAAACAGAAAGGAGAGCTCAAAAGAATTCTCAGGAGTAAAGTTTAAGGGGAAAAAAGATCATACTGCATGAATAGAATGTATGCTAAATTAATAAGTAGACAACCTGCTCCTCATTGGGCCATCATTTCAGAAATAGCTCCTTACCTAAACAGAAAAGCAGAATTACCACAGGTATGGGAGAGAGAAAAACCAGTGGAATTGAGAAGGAAAATTTTGATTAATGTCAATAGAAGGTAGGGTTTTTAAAAAAATTGAAACAGAAATTTAAAATGTATATTTAAAGAAGATCCAAAAAGAAAACCTTGTTACTGATGGTAAAAAACTCAAGGGAATTGTATAATATGGGGGTTCTAATGCTCCTTTTTGTTCCCTGATCAGCAAATCAAATAATTATTTCCCCATTTAATTTTGCAATTCATTATTGTAAATACAAGTTAATTTATTCTCCAGCTACATTGTATCATATACAGATCTGCAAGGAATTCTGCTAGAAAATTTCACAAAGAAAAATAATTCTATAGAGGAGCAAAATGATTTTCTGCCTATTTTTGTTTAATTTGCCAAATTGCTCAAATAAAAAAGTGCTCATGAATTATTAACAACTATTATGAACAACTGTTGTTCTGGTATATTAATTTGTTTATATTCACAGTTTTTAATGTATCTTTTCTACATAATATTTCTATGTAATATATTTAATGTTAATTAAATATTACTTCCTAGAAAATGTTCTACATGTTGAATTATATATATATATATATATATAGAGAGAGAGAGAGATACACATATATGCTTTTTAAAATATTGCCTCTTTCCAGTTGTATAGTATCAGCTATAGCACGGAAATAAAAACAGCTTTATGGAATTAACACAAGTTCTGCAAAAGCAGTGAGGGGAAAAATGAACTTGTTGCAAATAAGGCACTTTTAAAGTGTTAATCTGAAAAGAAGTGTTAACGCTTTATTTACTTTATTTACATTTAAATTAAAATGGAAACTTATTTATGTGTTACGTTTCTGAAAGGTGTGTGGCACATCTGCAGTGGCCTATTGTTTATTCATGCTGTAAATCCTTTGAAATGTGTTAAAATGCTTCCCACTCATTATAAAAATCCTGCCACCCATGGATTAGGACTTTGATGTCACCAATCCTGCTTCAAAGGGTTCTTTCAATGCTATTAATCACAGTTTAGCCTCTGAAGATATGTAGCCAGAGAAAACATTTGGACATATTGTGCTCCACTCACTGCTTAAAACTTTGAAATGTATCTGGAATGTTTTGCACATGCTTAGCCCACATCACTTCCTTCCTTCCTCTCAAAGCTTTTATTTTTAAAATCTCTCTTTTCTTTAAAAAAAATCCACAAAAACAATTTTTAAGAATAGCTTTAAAATGTTCACAACAAATGCTATACCAGCCAGTCAACAAGACATTCAGTTGATTCCTAAAATTTAAAACACACTGTACTATTCAACTAATGTTGATTCATTTCACTCCCTGTTTTTCGTTTGAAACTAAAGGTACTTAAAAATACTTAATTGACTGAATCATATCCATTATCTTTCATCAATTAATCAACAGACTTTGAAGTCATTCTTTATTCTTTATTGGCCAAGTGTGATTGGACACACAAGGAATTTGTCTCCGGTGCATAAGCTCTCAGTGTACATACAAGTGGTAAAACATGATCATAATCATAAAATATAATCATCATAAATTATAAGATACAATACTCAGTGATAGTCATAGAATACTAAATAAGCAATCAACATAAATCATAATAGAATTATAAATAAAAACTATCAACAGAAATCATAGATACAACAACAAAGTTATAGTCATAAGAAGCTAAAAAAATAGGTAATAGGAAAGATGAGAAGGATAATAGTAATACAGCCCTACTCGGTGAATTGACTTCCCAGAGTATAAGACAATGTTGTGGGAATTAGTTGTTTAGCAGAGTGATGGTATAGGGGCAAATTACAAGGGGTCTAATAGTGGATCTGTGGTGATTTACAGGTGGACCAGCACTAACCTTTCAAAGGTTTTCATAACTACGGATGACAGAGCAACCAGTCTGTAGACGGTCAGCTCCTAGTTGGAGGGTTTCTTTGGTACTGGGATGATAGTAGAGTGTTTGAAGCAAGATGGAACATATCACATCTCTAGTGATTTATTAAAGATGCAGGCGAAGATGGGGACCAGTTGGTGGTGGTTCAAGGTAGTTCAAGATCTTACTACATTTTAGAGAGCATCTTTTACTACTGAATTATTTTGTATCTTCAGGATAAGACTAAAAAGGGAGTCCTTCAAGAAAATTTTACACGCCACTATTGTACAAGTCATAGTATTTCCTATGACACTTTACTGAAGAAAAAATTAAACTTTAAAGAAACAGCATTGGCACCTTTGAATTTGCTGTTGGAGGAGACTCCTAAGAACAACATGGACACCAAAATAAACAGACCAATGAATTATAGAACAAATCAAAGCAGACTTCTCACTCAAGGCACAAATACCCAGGCTCAAATTAACCTGGACACAATATATATGCAAAGACCTAGTCCTCTGGAAAAAATGTTTTAAAAGGTAGACCAAAAGAAAAGAAGATGACTAGCAACAACATGGACCAACTCACAGTAGCAAGAGGGCGCCATTGGAAGACCTGAAGGACAGATTAAGGGCAAACTGTCATAGAGAAAAATATAACTATATGATGAAAATGATTGTATATAATCCATCCAATCTATCAATAACTCAATCTCTTGAAAACAGCCTCACATTTGCAGCTATGATATCATGTGGTAGCAAGATTGTTATCTGCAGAAGAGCAGAACGTCTTAAAAGAAAAAAACCTGCATCAGCTGCCACATATTAGCAGTTCAAATTCATGACTCCAATAATAATATTTAAGACTCAATCCCCAATATTGAGGGGTGCCCTTACCAGGTGTACCTACTTCTGTATTAATATTTGCGAACGAAGTCTACTTAGTGTCTCATAACTGGGAAAACTCTCTTTCAGTAGAGGTCAAGTAGGACTGACATTTTTCATCAGAGCCAGATGAATTTGATTTCCTTTTTCTCTCACTATTTGAGACTTCACAATCACAGCCTCACCATGTGTATTTCTCTCTTATGTTCTCTTTTAATGTTTCCCATTTATCAAGCAAATATATAACATTATATTATTTACATTGTTTTTAATTAATTAATTTTGATATTGCTTTATCTTATTCATAATAAATTAAATGAAATAAAAAATGTAAATTTTCCATATGGATTGTGACCTGTCATGAAATTCTCTGGATATCTGAGGGCAATAAATAATAAATCTTGTGGAAATAATTAATGAATACATGTATGGGATTAAAGGAATAGCTTAAATTATGCATAAAAGAAGTTGACATACATGTCAGAAAGTATGTATCTGGTGAATTATTGTGTATATATAAGGAAGTAGGAATCTATAGGTAAGTGATAATTCACTGTCACACTTTAATGAATTGTGCTGATGAAAGAACCAAAGATGCATTAGGAAAATTATGCAATTTTCTGAAAACATGACCTGAAGAAAAAGTTTTTTTGATTGTTGACCTAAATACTGTACATGGGTATTGCATAGGTACAAAAAAGTAATTACGCCATCCAAAGATCCAAGAATTAATGAAAATCAAGTAATGAGTATTCATGTAGAAAATGTCTGTATTAAGTAAGTTACTTAAGCATGTCTACTTCGGTATACATATGGCAAACAGGTGAATATAAATGAGACTTTTAGTTCAATCTCTACACAGGGAAAAATGTGCAAAGCTGAACCTTACTTATTTAGTAAAAGGGATTTAAATCTTACACTTGTTTTTCTTTTTTTGATGGCTTTTCTAGTTCCTGAAAAAAATTAATCATCAAATTGCTGTGCCCTTGAATTATTGGCTGTGAAGGTCCTAGTTCTAGTGTTGAAATGGTTATTTAGTAGTTTTGAATATGAGACACCATTTTGGGTAAGGTCACAAGTGGATCTTGAGGGAAAATGAGACACAGAAGAAAATAAGAGAAATAAAGAGGAAAGTAGAATAACTACAGGAAAAGAAAGTATCAATCCTATATGAAAAGATATCAGAAAATAGGTAAAGAAATGCAAAGGAAAGATCATGTGGAAACTGCATGGCACATGGTGAAAAGGATTGTTACAATGACTATAGAAGTGTGTGGAATTTTATTAATAGAAATAAAAATGTTCCTTAGACGCATGATGAAGTGAAAAAAACTGTAGAGGGGGAAAAAACAAAACTTGTAACACCTAATTCTGGATCATCCCCTTTACCTTCCTGTTGCACCTTTTAAGGTTTCTGTATAGACTTATCTGTCACATCTATTTATATCTTCTTTGAATTTTTTGAGAAATTGTCTTACTTTCTGCTCAGAATTCCATCAAAATCTCTGTTGTTTCAAAGAAAGAAAAATCACATCTTCCTCTTTGTCCCACTGAAATGGAATAATTGTCTGTCAAAAAGAAGTATGCTTTTCTCTTACACGTTATTCTAATCAGAATTTTTTAAACATAATTACACCTGCAAATTTCAATCTTTAAAGTTGTATTAAAATGCTGCTGTAGAACTTGATCTCTTGTTTTTTCCTGAGTACATCAAAACATCCATGGAACTTGTCTTAATTTTGCAAATTTTGTATTTATTCTACAGGCTTTATGGATTTCAGCCTGTAAATCCTCTTTATCTCACCCCCCCCCCCCCCCGCAAAAAGATTAAGCTTTAATTATCTTTTCTCTACTGTATTCATCAGAAACCTATGGAATTGCTCTGAATTTCAAGCAATATTCCTTCTTTCTCAAATCCAATAATGCCAGGTTATTCCTTTCCTCTCTCTGTCTATAACTTCTACTGCTTTCTTTCCAAAATTTCCACTTTGTCATTAATTTGTTTTACATCTCCAGTCACTTGTTCTACAGATTTTTTCATATTCTTAACTTGTTCTTTTCCCTTTTTATCTTTTCATCTATTATTTTTTCAAAAGCTATCAATTTAGACAACATTTCGCCTAATACCTGAAACTTTTTCTGAAGCAATTCTAGTGTAATTTCTTTTTCTGCAGGCTGCTCTAATGAGCCTCTCCTCTCTTCTCCTGTTTTGCTATTTCTCAGATAGTTGCCTTTCTAATATTGTAATCCAAAAGTGAAAGTGTCTCAATTATAAGAAGGAAAGTTAAAAGTTCCCCCCTCCCCCTATTTGTCTTTTATGTCCTTAATGATTTTGTTTTAAATGGTACTGTTTGTCTTTTTGGGTCCTTAATCTGGCTCATATTATCTTTATTTTTTTAAATCCACCAATTGTCTATGCTCTTTAATGCTGAATAAATAACATTCCCATGAATGTCAAATTTGTTGTCTGTTTAATTTCAATATTTTCAAAAGTACCTGCATAATTTAACCTCACAACATTTTATTCATTTGTTTGTTTATCAAATTTAGAGACTATCTCACTCTCCAAGCACCTCTGGGTACGGTCCCCTTATCTGTTTAACTTTTCTTAAATCCAATTCTTGTTAATCTTTTAAAAAATTAGCCTAATTATGCATTACAAATGTTTAATGTGGAATATAAATGGAGCAAATGTTCCTCAAAAAAGAAAACAATAATTATTTGAAAAAATTAAAACAAGACAAAATTAGAGAAAAGGATATAGAATATATGACTTACAAAAATTTGGATCAAGAATTTATCTCAGGAAGAACAAAAGAAATTGAGTTGTTATATATATATATATAAACTCAGGACTACAACTAGAATCTACACTGACTGATGAGCATGATAGGTATATTGGGGTGGATGTTAATTTGTGTGGGGTTAAACTCTGATACCGAAAAGTCATGCCCCAAATAAGAATAAAGCAATGTTCTATAAAGGGGTTAAGGACAGACTAATGGACTTTTCTTAATAAAATTGGTTTTTAATGGAAAAGTGGAATGGAGTGCTCTCCTCACAAATAGACAGAATTTCTTTAAAAAGTATTAATTATACAAGTAAGACTATCAAAACATTTTTATTTAATTTAATTTAGAGCTTGTCGATGCATGGAAACATAAAAATGGCAATAATATACATTTATCTGAAAGACATGGATCTTTTTTGAGAATAGACATGAACTGGATTTTCAAGAATTGGATTGCGAAGGTTCATAAAGTTGAGATATTACCAACGACCTTTTCAGATCATGAGTTTGGTTTTTAAATGCAAACTCAGAGACAATTAATTAGGTTAATATTTGGAAGGATAGAAATAAAAATGAATTATGCAAAAATAGTTTGTAGACAAACAAGGGAAGTGCTTGACATACAAATTATGGAAAGAAAAACTGTTAGGATATTAAATTTAGTAACCGGAACAGTTAAAATTGTACAATGGGCCAGAACGCACAGTTGTAGCTGATTGGTTGGAGAGTGCTGGCTCCTGCATGCGGCAATCTTCACTATGATTGGTTGCTGTGGGTGTAAAGGTGGAGTTTCCCTTTCTCCCGCCCCTCCATCTTTTTCTTCTACGTGCTCTGTATTCTATTCAGTGATTTACCTCATAATGTTCCTGTCTTCCTGTTCATCTTGTCTGCTGTAGATATAAATGTTAAATATATTTATTTATATAAAACTACAGATTCATGTTTGATTTCATTTGGACACTTACTGTGCAATTCCTTGACAAAAACAAAAGAAAATGATATTGAAATTACAAATGAGAAATACAGTAATGAAGAGTAACGTGGTTATGCAAAAAGTACTTCATCGCATTAGGGTCCAATTTACATAAAGGACAAGAAATTTTCCTGGAGAAAATAGATGAGTATTTAAAGAAACAAAATTTACCCCAAATTACAGAGAAACAGAAACTGATTGTGAATGGATCCATAACAATAAGGCAAGTTTGTGAAGTTAAAAAAAAATTAAAATAGGAAAATGCCTGGGTTACCAGATTTTTACTATAAATGCTTTGAGAATGAACTTTTACAACCTTTACAAAATGGGATATATTATGTTTTGCTGAGGAAAAAGATACCAGAGAGCTGGGAAGAGGCTAATATAACATTAATACTGTATTTAAGGAGGGACAAGAGTTGACTTTAAAAAGACATTTTAATAATAATTGTAAATTGTTTACAATTTTGTCTGAGAGGATGAAAATAATTTTGCAAGAATTTATTAATGAGGATCAATCTGGGCATTTACCTAAAAGACAATTAGAAAATAATGGAACAAATGTGTTGGACATTTGGGAATACTTGGAGCAATATAATGAAAAATAAGACTTATTGATTTTTTAGATGCAGAGAAGGCTTTTGACAATCTGAACTGTTTAAAGTTTTAAAAGATATGAATTTTGAAGATGGAAATTTTCCCCATGAGTAAAATGGGTAAGATCAATTTACACTTCACAGAAGAACACAAATAATTGTCAATGGAAATCTAACAAAACCCTGTGAGATACAAAAATTGACAAGACAGGGATACCTGTGGTCTTTTCTGTTTATTTTAGTTCTTGAAATATTGAATAGTCATATAAGCCAAAATGAGAGAATGGTGGGAATAAAGATTAAAAAATTAACTTCTAAATCAAGTACATTTGTTGATGACTTGTTATTGGATCTGGAGGATCCACTAAAGTGTATAAAAACAGTAATGGGGAAATTATTTGGTGTGTTCTCAGATTTTCAGGTTGATAATCAAAAGACAAAGATCTATCTATCTATCTATCTATCTATCTATCTATCTATCTATCTATCTATCTATCTATCTATCTATCTATCTATCTAATTTTTAAAAATGTGTTCTGAAGAACCCTAAGGTGTGTATGAGGGAGGAGGGAACTGCTTCCAGAGCAGTTTTTCTATAATGCAAGGAAAAACGGAAAATGTTTCAAAAACGTCACACCCCATGGGGCACTGGTGTTTATGATAACTCATTATTTTACCCCTTGATCAGGGGTTCCAGTATATTTTTCTTAAGAAACAATTTCTGCAATCTGAGAAATTTTGAAAACCCGTGGTCTACTATATTTGCTGATTTTAAAAAAGTATAGAATGAAATGAATAGGCTTGAATTAAGGAATATTTGTGTGAATGTAGAATTAAAAGTTGGTTGCTGAATACAATAAGTTGGTGCAAGTGGCTCAAGGATAACGAGATCACATACAAGACTATGAAAAATGTACTTTTTGTACCTTTTGTAAGCATGTACTGTAATGTAATGTAAATGTAAGCATCTCTTCAGCATTTTGTTTACGTGTAAAATACACCTAAAATACTCTAAATCTGCATAAATTTAAAGATGTGATAAAATATCTCAGTATAAGATCATGCTCTGGTTCATTGTTGTAGAGAAGTGAAAGAAATAATTTATGACCCCACACATACAGGGGGACACACGATGAACTTGATTTTTATCTCTGGCCAGTGGTTGGATGATCTGCAATTAGGGGGTGTGATTATTGAACCCCTGTCATGGTCAGATCATTTTCTCCTTCAGCTCGACCTTCTATTCGCAGCACCCAGCCTCAGGGAGACTGAACAAGTCAAATGGTTCCGCCCCAGGGGCCTGATGGACCCTAAGCGGTTCCAGATGGAGCTTGGGCCATTTCCTGAGGCCTTGTCCCACAGCTCGACCGAGGAGCTGATGGCCACCTGGAATAGGGTGGCCGGTGGCGCTTTGGATTGGGTCTTTGCGACCTCTGACCCGGCCCCGAGTCAACCCAGTTCCTTGGTTTTCTGAGTAGCTGAGGGAGATGAAGCACCGAAAAAATGTCTGGAGAGCAGTTGGAGGGCCAGCCACTCCGAATCTGATCAAACCCTGGCTAGATCTCATATTAAGATCTACCTGGGGGTAATCAAGGAGGCGAAGAGTAACTACTTTGCCTCCTTGATCGCGCCAGCAGATAACCGCCCAGCTTCCTTATTAGGGTGACCTGCTCCCTTTTACATCTGGAAGCGCGGGAAAATCCCTTGGAGGGCTCTGGTGAGGATTTTGCGAGATATCTGCACGATAAAATAGACCAGATCCGGAGAGGTCTGGACTCCGACTGGCATGATCCGGATGGGATGACCGGTGCAGGTCCTGAGACTTTTATCTGAGGGGAGTTTGACCCTGTGACTCCCGAGGATATGGACAGGTTGCTGGAGTGGTTGAATGCCGCCACATGTTTATTGAACTCGTGTCCCTCTTGGTTGGTACTGGCCTCCCGGGAAGTAACACAAGTCTGACTCCAGGGAGTGGTTGAGGCTTCATTGAACGATTCATGCTGCCTTGAAAGAGGCAGTGGTGAGACCCCTCCTCAAGAAGCCCTCCCTGAACCCGGCTGTTTTTGCAAATTATCGTCCAGTCTCCAACCTTCCCTTTTTGGTGAAGGTTGTTGAGAGTGTGATGGCATATCAGCTTCCCCGGTACCTGGAGGAAAATATCTACCTAGACCCACGCCAGTCCGGCCTCAAGCCTGGGTACAGCACAGAAACGGCATTGGTCATGTTGGTTGGTGATCTCAAGAAGACTCGGGATAGGGGATGTTCCTCTATCCTGGTCCTGTTAGATCTCTCAGCGGCTTTTGATACCATTGACCATGGTATCATGCTGCACTGGTTGGAAGAGTTGGGAGTGGGGGGCACCGTTCTGCGGTGGTTCTGCTATTACCTCTCCGATCAGCTGCAGACGGTGTTGGCAGGGGGCAGAGGTCGACCCCAAGGCACCTGTTATGTGGGGTGCCACAAGGGTCGGTCTTCTCACCCCTTCTGTTCAACATCTATATAAAGCCACTGGGCGAGATCATCCATGGCTTTGGGGTGGAGTTCCATCAGTACTCTGATGACACTCAGCTGTACATCTCCACCCCAGGCCACCCCAACGATGTCCCAGTGGAAAAGATGTCCCAGTGTCTTGAGGTCATGCGGTTCTGGATGGGAAGGTACAGGCTCAGGCTCAACCCCTCCAAGACCGAGTGGCTGTGGCTTCTGGTGTCCCAATATAGCCAGTTGACTCCATCACTGGCTATCGGGGACGATACGTTGCCCCCTGTGGAAAGGGCTCGCAACTTGGACATCCTCCTGGATACACGGCTGTCTTTGGAAGATCATATGACAGCCGTGGCCAGGGGGGCTTTTTATCAAGTATGCTTGATATGCCAGTTGTGTCCCTTTCTAGATCAGGACTCCCTACACACAGTCACTCAAGCATTTGTTATTTCCCACATGATTTACTGAAATGCTCTCTACATGGGGCTCCCCCTGAACCGCACCTGGAGACTTCAGTTGGTTCAGAATGCAGTCACGTGGGGGATTATGGGGGTCAGGGGTTGTGCCCATATGACCCCCCTCCTGCGCGAGCTGCACTGGCTTCCTGTGGTCTTCCGGATGCATTTCAAGATGTTGGTCACCATCTTCAAAGCGCTCCATGGCTTAGAACCGAGGTATCTGCAGGACTATCTGTTACCGACAAATATCTCCCACCGACCAGTCTGCTCCCATAGAGAGGGCCTCATCAGGTTGCCGTCAGCCAGACAATGCCGGCTGGTGATCCCCAGGGGTAGAGCCTTCTCTGTGGCAGCGCCGACCCTGTGGAACGAACTTCCCCTGGAGATACGCACTATCTTCGATCTCCGGGCCTTTTGGCATGCACTTAAGACCCATCTTTTCATCCAGGCTGGGCTTATTGATTTCCCACTTGTTTTTAGGCTGGTTTTAATTGGATTTTAATTGGGGTTTTATTAATTCTAAATTGGTTTTAACTTTTAATCAGCCTGTATTTAATCATTTTAATTGTTGCTTTAATCTGTGAAAATATATGTTTTTTATGGCTGTTCACTGTCCAGAGTCCTTCGGGAGTAGGGCGGTATATAAATTAAATTATAAATAAAATAAATGGAGGAAGCATCCCAATTTTATGCTTTTGTTTCAGTAAATAAAATCATAGCAATGATCACACTGTCTTTCTGAGATTTCATTTCATTTATATATGTAGTACTTGCTCATTTACAGCTGCAGAGGTGAGAACTACTGCTTCTGCTGAAATTGCGATGGAGGCAATGTGAAATGTTACGAATACTCTGCCTGTAGCATCTGTGATAGTTGTATCACATATTCAGGTCATTACAAATACATTTGCATGCATTCATCTATCATTACTCTTCCTTTTCTGACCCTATCCCTGCATTTTAACTCTCCCTATTCAAATGTTAGATGTTACTTTTTTTATCTCCTTCCCACATATTATTCATAATATGAAAATAATATACTTTTGGCATCCTGTGCATTGAATACGGGTGTGCAGAATTGCCTCTGCGCCATTAAATTACTCCAGGCAGGTTGTTATTAAAAATGACATTGCATCTTCTGCTGCTTTTCATAATGGATTCAGAACAATTGTACTTGCCTTCCTGAAATTGTTGAAATATCCTTCCTATTTTGGGTTAAAATAGAAAAATTAGAGGTAGCAGAGGATTATCTGGGCCTCCTATGAAAAACTAGGAGGCCCAGATAA
>JANHFO010008496.1:247907-264192 GCA_032468095.1 Pareas carinatus | reverse complement strand
TTTTTCCCCGCTCTTTTTCAATGGAGGGGAGTTTTGTAGCAATTATTTTTTCTGCAGTACTAATTATTCTTTGAAGTCTATTTTTATCTTGTATTGTTGCATTGCCAACCAAGACAGTTACTGACGTGCAGATTATGGACTCAATGATTCCTCTGTAGAGCTGAGTCAGCAATTTCTTGGGTAGTCTGAACTTTCTGAGTTGTCTCAGATAGAACATTCTTTGTTGTGCTTTTTAATGAGATATTTTATGTTGTCTGGCCATTTTAGATCTTGAGATATTGTAGAGCCCAGAAATTTGAAGAACTCTAAGTTTGTTACTGTGTTGTTTGATATTGTGAGAGGAGGTAGAATAGACTGGTGTCTTCTAAAATCAACTATCATTTCCACTGTTTTTAGTGAGTTCAATTTAAGGTTATTCTTTTCGCACCACAAGGCTAGCTGTTCAATTTCTTGTCTGTAGGCAGATTTGTTGTTGTCTCAAATGAGGTCAATCACTGTTGTATCATCTGCTAATTTTAGTATTTTGACAGAGGGGTCTTTCGAAGTGCAGTCATTGGTGTATAAGGAGAATAAAAGTGGAGAGAGTACACAGCCTTGAGGTGCACCTGTGCTGAATTTACAGGTGTTTGATGTTATTTTTCTAGCTTCACCTGCTGCTTCCTGTCTGTTAGGAAGCTTATGATCCATATGCAAGTGTGGTCAGGTACATTTAGCTGAGTCAATTTGTTTATAAGGATATCTGGAATAATAGAATTGAATGCAGAATTGAAGTCCACAAAAAGGATTCTTACATATGTCTCTGGGTAATCAAAGATGTTGGAGTATGTAATGTAGTGCCATAGTAACAGATCAAAATCTGTTGATCTGTTTGCACGGTAGGCAAATTGTAAGGGGTCTAGTAGTTGGTTTGTGATGGTTTTCAGGTGGACCATCACTAGTTTTTCAAAAAATTTCATTATTACTGATGTCAGTGCGACTGGTCTGTAGTCGTTTAGCTCTTTGATGGTGGGTTTCTTTGGCACTGCGATGATAGTAGATTGTTTGAAGCAAGAAAGAACATAACCCATCTCTAGAGACTTATTGAATATGTAGTTGGTCTATAAATGGTCTATAAATGAACTATATTAGAAGTTAAATTTTGTCCTTTCTTTGATGATGACACACTTTTGACCTTTTTCTAAGATTTTGGAATTGCATCTTTTTGTAAAATGTCTCTGATTCTCAAGGCAAGGAAACAATTGCCCCAATGTTCATTGACTCAAAATGGTAGAAGGAAAAGGCCTAGCATGTACAGCCTCAAATTCTCTTGTACACTGATACACTTATACTGCATACCATACGCAGCTTGATTCTTAAGTTCTGTGACAGACATAACTTCTGCAAATATTTGACTATACATCAGTCTTTGTAAAGTACTTTATGTGTTGAGTCTTTTACATTTCTGATTTTAGTTTCTAAAATCACAGTTGAATTTCTGTATATTTAAGATGCATTGTTGTGTAAGGTTTAAGCTTCTGGTTCTGGATGCTCCAATATCTGATGCACTCTTACAGATTAATGGCTTATTTTCATGCAAGTTATTCCTTTAAATAAATTCAAGGTATTTGAATTAATCTTTTACTGCGGTTTTCTTAGGTTTGCTATCAACTGGCACCTTTAAATGAGAAATACTAAATAGGTAGAAAATTTGTTACAAAACAAAGCAATTAGAAAACAAAATGGGATAGAAACTTCAAAGAAAATGTTAGACTCCATTTCATTCATTTTTCATTTATCACCCAAACTGCAGATAGTAAGCAATAAGTCGGCATTTAGTACTATAATAATCTCAGATATAGAAAAAGCTTCATGTAAGCAAGTTAATTTGAACATGATTCTGCATATGTATTGTTCATGATCTCCTTTCTTATGCATCTCTTTTTATAATGTGCACTCAGTTCATGAGTGATTATTAGCCATTTGATGTAATAACATAAAATAAATCAAGGAAGAGAGGGTTGCATTTGCATATTCAATTTCCTCTTGCTGATTTATTATGAAGAAATGAATAGTCCAGGTTGCAGACTCTACTTGTTCCCAATTCTGGATTTTGTTAATTGTATTACAAAATTACATTGTATTACAGTCATCTCATCAAATTGTGGATTTTTTGTTTTTGTTTTTGCTTTTGGGGGAGGGCAGGGCTATACCCAAAATGAGGAATGGAATATGGAATGGAGTCCAGAATTCACAATTTAGAATAACCCTGAGACTCTTCATCTTAAATTAGTAGATTAAACAAATGTGAGCTTGATCAACTTGCTGAATAAACTGATAACTTAATAGAAGGGACGTTACAACTGGGAATGAAATACACTACCTTAGAATAAAGGCCAGGAATAGGATCAGTAATAGACTCTGTAAGGAAATGCAAGGGAATATACCAATTCTTGTTCAGAGACTTAGAATGACAAGAAGTGACAAGAAAAAAGTTAAATCATGGCATCTGGTCTAATAAAAAGTAATTACAAGACAAGAAATGGGCTCTCTTAAATGTTTTAAAATTGACATGCTGAAACTGCACAACTTCATCCTTACAAGATCTCTTCTTAAGCCAGTTTTTGCAGTTTGGTTCTCTTTATTCTCAAGAAAAGAGAAAGAAACAAAATAAGGTCTCCTGAAAAATATCTGTCTAGCACTGCATATATTGATCCTGCTGTTCCTGAATGTTAGTAGAAAAGAAGTCATTCTTCTAGTACCAAGAATTCCACAGTGGAGGCCAAAAGTTGTGAAGATGTGGTTTCCCAAATAAAGAATGGAAATAGAAGGAGCACTGTTGGATAAGAAATATTCTGGTTTA
Source organism: Pareas carinatus (assembly GCA_032468095.1). Classification (NCBI taxonomy): domain Eukaryota; kingdom Metazoa; phylum Chordata; class Lepidosauria; order Squamata; family Pareidae; genus Pareas; species Pareas carinatus. Next base: position 261,353 of record JANHFO010008496.1, on the reverse strand, counting down.
CATAAAAAGATACTCATTGTTTGGCAACAATATGTCTTCTGCAGCCACCCCAAAAGTTCAGAAATAAGGTGAAAATGGTTATAAAATTCCGGAGCCAATGGACTACATGAAAGAAGCTATCATTCTTCTTTAAAATAATATATTCCAAAATTCTATTCAAATTGTGTTAGAATATGTTAGGATTTTATTCCCACTGGTGTAAAATATAGAGTTAAATGAACTCTAAAGTGAAAAGCCAGGAGATTATTAAAAGAGAATAAAAATAATTTAATGTATTGCCTAATCGGTTCTCACCAGGTCCTTTTTTTAATCTGAGTTGGAAGCGCAAGCTACACACAGTTTTTGCCCTCCTTTTGAATAGCATTATCCCCCCTGCTGTTATAATGTATACACTTAATTTTGGTTTATAGAGTGCAGTATAGCTAGTTACTTGAAAACAGCATTGATGTAAAAGTGAAAATTTTCTTTTTTGTATAATTTGTGGCACATCAAGTGCAATAAGATGCATTTAATTTATCAAAAAGATAATTATGCTAATACAATTACTTGAATAAAAATTCACACTTTGCAGAAGACATTGTTCTACCTCATAATTTACAGTAATGTATGCCTCTGAAGAATCTTTAATGAGACACTTCCACCTTACACTGGCACAAACTAAGGGGGGAACTACTGTTCATGTAGTTAATCCACCTAGTAATCATATAAAGATTCTGTATTTTAGAGAATCTATAATTACTCAGGAACTCAAATTGCAATCTCTCATTTTTAATTAATAAATTTGAAATGAAGTTTTGCCCAATGTATCCTTCTAAAAACAGCATTTTAATGACAAAATATTATGAGCAGATAAATGATAAAAAAATAATATTGGAATCATGGACTTGGAGGAATAATTTAAGTTAAGGAGAGGGGAGGGGAGGAGAGAAGAGGCTTTATTGTCACTTTTTTCTGTGAACACACTGGCAAAAATGAAATTCTGATACCCACTCTTAAAAGAAAATAAATATATATAGATACACAGACATACACATATACATATACTTTACCCATATACAGTAGATATGTATAGAAATCTTCCTCCTGGGAATGAAACCACTGTGTAACCACATCATGAAGTGCATTGTCATCGTTGAAGTGCTGTGATGCAAGCGTAGGGACATGCTGACTTCTGATGTGGTGTTGATTCACAATAATGCTCACCCACACACTACTAGACACACCCAAGAACCTTTGGAATAGTTCCATTGGGATGTTTTTGATCATCCCCCCTATTGTCCAGATTGGCGCCGAGTGACTACCACCTTTTCTGGCTTCTGGAAATTTCTTTGCAGAAGGAATTTCAAACCTTGTAAGATGTTATGACAAGTGACTCAACTTGAATGGCAATCATGTCAAAAACTAATGTAATCTTATAGTTTTCTAATGTGTATAATAAAAGTTCTGCATCTGCAGGTGTCTGTCATTGATAACCAAATGGAGGGTTTTTTTTCAAATTGCCTTTGTATATACATGCACACACACACACACACACATATTAATCATAGTCTATTTTAAATACATAACAAAAAAGAGAGTCTTGAGAGTTAACAAGATTGATACTAAATGGTACAAAGCTATTACAGAATCCAGTTGCTCTGCTTCGGATATCATGAAGTCTCCTCCAAGAAGTTAACAAAGAAAACTGGTCATGGAGATGATGTGCAGTGTCCCTAAGAATACTGTGGACCCTGATCAAGCAGCACTTATATGGCACGTTCTGAATAGAAGGAAGCAAGCATACAATAATCTTTTCTGTCATCCTCACCACTCTGCACAGCCTTCCTGTTCGAAACAGTAATACTTCCAAACCACACAGTAATACAATATGGCAGGATGCTTTCAATTGTCCCTCTGTAGAAAGTGGTAAGGACAAGAGAAGGAAGTTGTGCTTTTTTCATATGACACAGAGAATACAGGCGCTGCTGTGTCTGCTTCACTAGTGTCACTGTTCACTGTTGAGCAACCAAGCTCACCTGCTTGTCAGCTGCACACACATGAATGTGATACTTCTAACCATCTCCACAGTTGAATGCTTTAAATAACAGTGTAGTTAATCCAAATTCTGTTCTGGTTCTATAGCGTTCTATTTAAATTAATCTATAGAAAACCCTACTACTTTTCTGGGGTAATTGATTCCATGCCATCAAACAATTCTTATTTTTTTACAACTCAATTGAGAATAGTCTTCCTATTAACTTAAGCACTTAAATAAGAAAGAATTAGCCATGACCTTATATGTGATGCATTTTCAAGTATTTGAAGAGTGTGATCATTTTCCTTCCACTCAGTTCTCTTTTCTCAAAGCTAAACATATCCAGCTTCTTCAATGTCTCTTCATAGGATTAAATTTTTAGCCCCCTGTATCAACCTCATTGATTATCTTCATTTTATTCTGAACCTGCTCCAAAGTCTCTGAATATTTCTTAGAATAATAAAGAGGTTTTGACTTTTTTTTCTCCATTGCATCCTGTTTGGTAATTGTATTGTGCCATTATTCCCCTCATATCGAGGCTTTTCAAGATAAGAGAACTCTTTCAATCTGTAATTTCTAGTGCTTTAAAATGTTTTTGTTCATTTTTGTTCCCCAGAACTAAACACAAGGTTTAAGACTGATCTAATTATTATTTGAAAATTATCATTTGAACCTGAAAGTACATGCTTATTCAGCTTAAGTAGATATTCCTTCACCAACTATCAAATTTCAATCTGACTCTTCTATTTTGCTCTTCAGAGTCAGCAATGATATGTCACCTCTTCTTAGAAAAGACTGACCTAAAATAAGAGTTGAGTATTACTGCTTTATTCTTGTTAACAGTTTTAACTGAACATTTAATGTGGATTATTTTCTCGTATTTTGAATGTATCTAACAAAGGCTTTTTGCTTGCCTGTTTTTATCTTTCATCACCTCAGTTCTTTCTGAGATTCAGTCTTTTCTATCACATTTATAATTCCAGCTTGCCTGCATATATTCTAATTTATCTATCTTCTTTCCATCTATATCTGATGCAATATTTTATTTATATTAAATATCTTTACATAATCTTCCACAGCATTGAAGTTTTCCAGGGGTACGAACTTCTAAAATAGCTTTCTCCTCCTCCTCTTCCTTCACTTCCTCCATTGTCAAAAAACGTTGAGAATTCTGGAAATTCAATCAACAAATCTGTCTTCAGACTGGGACGGATTGATCCAGAATATGAACTTGTCTGTAATTTTCTTAATGCATCTGTGTGAGCCATGGTAGAATAACATACTTGAATAAATACTCTTAACTAGGTAAAGGAATATTTTGATATTTCTAGAAGAGAAAAATATAAATATATTGTATTTCTTCTCTGGCATCCAATAATGTTCAATATCAACAGCTAACTGTTTAACATAGTGGGTTTCAGATGACATCATTATGCAGAAAATGTTGTATAGTTATGTAGGGAAATTCATCCATGATAATCTTGTGTCTAATAGGCATTCATCTATCAAGCCAACTCCTGGATAGCTAGACAAAGACAATTGCCAAGAGACGTTGTGATTTATTTCACATCGAGGTGCTTCAGGAACGAAATTCTGCAAGTCTCCTACAAAAATAAATTCCAGGTGGCTGGTAAAGAGATACTGAAAGAGATTCCTCCAAAGATGCTTAGGGCCCGAAGAGACTTTGCTTTCCTGGTGGACGAGCTTAATAGATGTCAGATACAATTCAGATGGGAGGTACCTGTTGGTGTAGCCTTGAACTATCAGGGAGTTCAATATCGTTTGAATACAGTTCCGAAAGTTAAGGATTTTCTTGATAAGGTCTTAAGGAATGAGCAACAACAATCATTACCATCAGTGTCATCAAGAGGGCAGAGGAGAAGTGCTGTGGTCCACTTCAGGAAGGAATCTCAACAGACAAAACTATAAGCACAATCACAACCTGCTGAAGTGGCAGCTAAGGGAGATTTGCTCCACCTCCAGAATACGGCTCAAAAGGCTGCTTAGGAGTAGCTGAGAGGCATCTGGAGGACCAGGAGATGCAACAGTGTCAATTTACTGATGGAGGAGTTGAAGTGGGGGGAGGGGTAAGATTGAAAGTGATGGGAAAAGAGCTTTTTATCTTTATCAAATTATTTGATTAATTATTAATTGGTTATAGTTTCTGATGTATTAGTAGTAGAATTTCTGGTTATGAAGGGAAATTAGTGGATTAATTATTGAGTGGTGATAGTTTTTGATGTATTAGTTTTAGAATCTCTGATTATGGAGGGGGATTAAGATAGATGGGGTTTTTAACTAAAGAATGGTTATAAATAAATAAAATTCTAGGAATGACATTATAATCAATACTTGGGTTACTCAATGTGTTAAGAATGTGAATGAAATATATAAAACTGGAGAAAATGGTTATAAACAAAATACTAGGAATTACGATATGAGCATTACTTGGGTTACTCAATGTGTTAAGAATGTGAATGAAATGTATAAATGCAGTATAAGGATATAGAACTGGAGGTGTTAGATGATCTATGGTTTACTATAAATTTAAGTATAAGCACCAAATGTATGAAGGTAATTTAAGATAATAGAGACTAGATGGTATATGATTTTTGGATTATTATAAATTCAATGGAAAGCTGTTAACACAAATTTAAGTATAAATAAGAAAGGGATGAGGGTAATCTAAGATAATGGGAATACGTGATGTTTGATTCCTGGTTTATTATAAACAATGAAAAGTTGATAAATATGGAGATGTTGGATAAAAGAAGAGTTAAAAAGGAAAATCAATTATGAAACTTCTGGTGTACACTTAGATTATGTTATCCAAGGATGAGTCCCAGTCAAAATCTTGAACTCCAAACTTTACCATCCCAAGCCCCCATGCAGTACTCCTAAGTTGAGGTCTAAACACATCTGAAAGCACCAAGTTAGAATTAGAATTAGAATTTATTGACCAAGTGTATCTGGACACACAAGGACTTTGTCTCTGATGTACATGGTCTATACCTACATAAGACTATAATTGACAAACTGTGATTACAATTATAAAATGCATTCTTAATCATAAAGAACATTCATCAAGTCATCATGTCAGGAAAAACTGCTTAATGAATTACTGTTTGCATATCATGGAAACTTAAATAATTTCCATGGCTTAGCTGCCTAATGTGTTGTGCGATCAAAATATAATTTAGTGGAATATTTAATAAGTTAAAGAAAGCTTGTCTTTGTTTCAACAGCTCATACTCAACCTATCTAATTAGAAACAAGAATCACCAGGGGAAAAAATAAGAACTAGTTAACTGTTTCTTGTGCAAGGCCTTTACAATTCTCTGGTTGCTTTTCTTAGTGCTCATTTCAAGATGACATTAAAAGGTTTTTTATCTCAACTATCCTATTTTGCTTTTAATGGTTTGCGAATATGCCCCCTGAATCTCATTCAGTGCTCTTTAGTCTTAGAAAATCTCATGTGCAAATAACAAAGAAATCTTCATATTCTAAGTGAATTTGAAAGAAGTATTAAAAAGAGAGCTGCTTTTAAAAACTACAACTGCTGCTTTTGCTTTATATTACAAGTATCATTATAGATTTATTTAGTTTTATGGTATTATCAACTAGGGATATGCAACAACCTTAAGATTTGATTTGGATATAGATTTCTGGGATTCAAACAGTTGGTAAATGTATTTTATTGGAAACTTCCAATTCAACTTGGGTTCCAAAGCCAAACGTTCTTAGTTCACATTGCCATTATTGGGAAATCGAAAAAGGTATTTTTAAAACAAATGGAAATCTACCATGCTGCTGGCAGCAGCTTCCAGCATAAACTATACATCATATAATGTATTTTGGTCTTATAATGATCCAAAAGCTCTCTATTTTAAATAAAGTAAAATAAAATAACGGGGAGACCATGTCCCACTTCTTTGTTTGAACCCTGTCTAGAACTCATAGTGCAACACGATTCTTTACTAGAAATGCTGAATCTAAATGACAACAAGGTGACACTAGACAGTCTAATTTTGTTACTATTTCTTGATTTCCATCCCAACGGTTGTCCAGATTTTTTTCAGCTCTACTCTTTCTTTCCATTCTTGCAAATCATTCCTCCTTCCACTATGTGTTTGCGCCATTTCACACACTATAAAGTTAAATAAAGCACAATATTCCAAGATAAAAAAGCTATCAGTTATAGATCAGACAAACATCCAGCTTTAATAAAAAATAACTATCCTACAAGCTAAGCTCCAAGGCTTAAGAAATAAAGAAGGAAACTTAAAATTGCTTTTTAAAAAAGTACAAATTTCTCTGAGCAGAGCTTTAAATTCTTGCAACTGTTGAATGTGATTTACTGGTTGAAATGTCATAGCCTGCCTCAACATAATGTCATGTCCAGATATCAGCTGCCATTTTTGACGCCTTCAGCTGTTCAGCTGAAGCGGTTGCAGCTCTAATTCTAAACATTCCAGATGTCACTAGGTTAGAGAAGGCTGATGTGAATTCTCTCAATGCTGTTAATTATGGAGAGAGAGAAAAATAACAGTAACAATCCCTGTGACTAACACTTTTATCAATACCAGGGAACAGTTGTAGTTCAGGGTTGAAATGATGGGTCCTTGGGATTCTCTGACCTTGGTAATTTGGATAATGAAACCTCTGCAGGAAAACAACCAAGCTCAGAGACTCCCAAGGACCCTTCAGCACACTTTTATTTCTCTTCGTTCAAAGCTGTCCATGCAGTCAAAGCATTATTGTAAAAATACATGAATAATTTCTACAAATACTTGCTCTTTTATCTCATCCCATGTTAAACACAATTCTTCATTTGCCTGAATACGAATTTGGTAATACAACCAGACACTAATACATTTATTTTCTATTTGACTGCTTTTTCCCTCAAAAGTTAGTACATGGGGGAAATGCAAGTTTTGCCATTGTGGGGTTTGGATAATCCATTATCAATAACTGATTTATGAAAAAAGATGACTCAGAAAGACCCGTCTGATGTTGTTTTGCTTGTCCGAGATCAATAGGCAGCTCTCCTCTGGGCTTGGTGCCAGACTTCAAGCTTAAGCATCAGATTCCACATATTTTCCCGGAACATGTCCAGTCATATTTCTGTGCAAGTTCCACGTAATGAGTTTTGCCCAATTATAGAAATTCTTGTCACCTCAAGTAACGGATCTTGGGGCTAATGGCTAAGAAAAGCATGTACCAAAGAATTAAGAAAATGATTTGGCCAGGAAGGTTAGATGGCTTTGTTCCTTAGCTTTCTTTCTCCATTGAAAAAGCAGATATCCAAATTCTACTAGTTGCAGAATTTCAAATACATTTGCTTAACAAATAGATTGTTCCACATCACTTTCTCAACCAGAGCATTTATTCCATCCCTTTGATACATATTTTTTTTAGAAGCTTCAAATAAAGATCTTTCAAAGTGGGGTTTGTATCATTTTTACTAGAGCCACTTCCTTAGATTTAAGTGCCGTGTCGACTTTGAAAATCTTCCTTTTCAAGGAAGTAAATAGCGATCCGTCTTTAGTTTGCTATATTACTTCCAGTTTATTTCTTCTGTTGTCTCTGGATCTTCAGACAACCGCAGCTGTGTTAAGGCTGATTCCCTGACTAAAGAGGCAAACGAAAGCAGCTAAATCATTCAGACCTCCAGGAGATATAAAATCTGCCCGTCCTCTTTCATTTCGCTTGACTGTTTCAATCTGAGCTGAGCTGCAGTCAATCTGACACCACTCAGTGATGGCAAGGCATGAGGGTTTTCAGTAATTCTTGGCTGCCATTGGGTGATCATCCAGAATTATGTAGCCTGCATTATGCTTGGGAGCCATTTTATATACTAAGAGCCTGCAAGCATCTGGCTGATATTTGGACAGACAATAAGAATGAACCCCATTGCTCACCCCCATACCATCTCATTCCAAATCCAAAACACAAACTCTCCAAATTTTCCTGCCTTTCCCTGGAGGGAAAGAGATGAGATGCTTATTGGTATCAGCACCTCTAATTTTCTAACATTGCAGAGCTTTGGAAGAGTGATGTGGTTACCAAGGAAACCAGCATTGAGGTGCACATGGCTGCCATTCCCCTAAGTGTGGAGAATGCCAGCAATCCACAGCTCATCTGGCTGGCACATTGCCAAGTAGTGGCAGCTTGACTGTGTCACTGGTGGGACAAAAGGACATTACATAAAGAGGAAGGTGCGTGTCCCTCCCTCTGTGTGTGTGTTTGTATGTATGATTTGAATGAGCAGCTTCAACATCTGCTTAGTTAGGAGCTTCTTGGTTTTAGGTCAGTAGTCCCAAGGTTAGAGACTCTCAGGAAAACCTCTGCCCTGAGATAGAGTATTTACCTGGAGTTAGGAATGAAGAACAGCCAGGCGTACTGCCTTATTTTATAATTTCATTATGAGAATTCTTTTAATGCTACTAATTTGCAATAATCAATTTGAAATCACGGTTTGATTAGTTAATGCAACTTAGGCCAATGTCTCATGGGAATTTAAAGCAGTAAAGATGGCTTTTAAAAAAATATATTCCTAGTTTTTGCCTTTCGCTATATCTTGCACAGGTATGCATATTCAGTATATTTATATAGTTTTTCATTACTCAAAACAGAGAGTGGTTTTTAATTCTGAAGCAATTCAAAGATCTCGGATCACAAAGAAGTACCTGCCAGATAAGAGGTGGGAAGTAACATTGGGATGAAGAATCTGGCTTGTAACTCAGAAAAGCTTCCTTACTTAAGCCAACCAAACAACCGATCCCAATCTGGTGACCTTCAGAAGCTGGATTGTAACTTTTACATTCCCAGCTACCACAGGAGTGCCCAACACCAACTCCAGTAAGGTAGCTATAGTCCCATATAACTCCAGTCTGTTGTTTTGTACTAAACATTCTTAGAAAAATCACCTTCTCTGACCTTCAACTTTTCACTGGCACTTATATAGACTAATAACAGCATAGATACACACTTCAGGATTGTTAGAAGCATGTCTAGATAATATAAGCCTGTTACAGTCTCAGACATTCAAGGTATATATTCTATCATAAATGAGTATGCTTTGAACGATCTTAAATGTGCGATAAGTGATATTGTTTAGGCAGCTGAAATGCCATGCCTGAGTTCCTTGTCCATTATTAATTCTCACATTCATCTTAAATGTTAGTTGCTTAAAGTGAGCATAAGTAGAATAATTTTGCAGCAAAGGGAGCAGGTGAGAAGAAAAATGAGGGACTGTTCTTGTATCCACAGATGATTCAGATTTCTTAATCAGAATCAGAATTTATTGGCCAAGTGTGTCTGGACACACAAGGAATTTGTCTATGCTTTACATGCTCTATACCTACCTACATACAATAAACAAACTGTGATTACAATCATAAGGTACATTCATAATCATAAAGTACATAATACAAATGTTAAAGGTAGCAGGATCTTGTGAAGATTCAGTGTAGGTCAAAAGATGTTTCATTTCTTAAGAATAATTTAATGTTTCTTTCTTAAATCTCATATGGCAATTGTATATGTAAGTTTGTTTTTTTTAATACTCACTTTTCTCAATTTGTTAAGGTGCAATTAGGAAGAATGACAGACAAAAACATCTGAGTGGAGTATTAGAATCCCTGATTGTATTTCTTATGTATGATTTCTACTCTAAGAGAATTCAAAGAATTTCAAGGACATTTCCTCATTTGACCATTTTGTACCAAAAATTTACAGCTGGCGCCTTAATAAACCTACTCTGTTAGGTTTATTATGATTGCAGTGATGCTCGTCTTCCATGTGGGCTCACTACTAAGATAATTGGAAGACTAGAATAGGTCCTCCCAGCATGACTACCACCACTATGGCTACCTTTTCTTTGAATTTCAAAGTGTATTCTCCCACAGTCCAGTCTCACCATGGATCTTTATTGGCAAGAAGAGCTTAAAAGAGAGAAAGGGGGGGGACCCCAAGTATTTCCATTAAAGGTGGGGAAGTTTCAAGCCCTCGTAACAGAAGAATATTTCGCAGAAGGAGGAGAAACCAATAAATTTTTTAAAAAGCAAATATTTCAAAAAAGAGAAAGCCATTATCTTGCTGCCAGTGGTGCTACCTGGCAAAATAATTAGGAGTGATTATTTACAACCTTGCTGCCATTTTAATGTTGTTTTGCATATGTTTGGTGTGCACTTAGAGAACAACCACAGAGAGGAACATCTGTTTTCATCTGAGGTCAAATGCAACATTCCCCAGCTGGAGATGTCCCTACTATTTCCGTGGGCTTTAACTATATCTACCTCTGTATGCAGGGTCATGTCGCCTCCTGAAGACAAACAGAAGCTCGGACCTGGCTGGGAGCAATTGACTTAGCCTGGTGTTGTTCCATTTGTCTCTCTTCTACCTTAATCTCCCGGCTCACCGGAGTAAGGTGCAAGTGATGTGGAGATGTCACCTCCACTTTCCGGAGACTGGCAGGCATGGCAGAGGAAAGGAAAAGACACCACAAAGGAGTGGGAGAGAAGTACTGTATTCAAGACCTTATCTCAACTGACAAGTTAAAGTGTATGAGCGGGAAGAAAGCTCCTTGTGAATGAAGAGGCAGCCCTCAGGGCCTTGTCAATTCCACTCACCAATAAAATCTCTATAGAAGTCTGTCAGGGAAATTTGGCCAGTGCTGGAAAGAAGCTTTACAGTGGTCTCTCTGACACTTTCCAGTTTGCATACCAGGATCAATGCTGTCCTTAAAGTGAGGTCATTAGGTAGGGGAAAGGGGAAAGAAAAGGGCTGGACAGTTGAATAACTGAAAGGGGAAATTGTCTGCTGAAACCTCAGAGCTCAATTGTCTTTATTGATTTAATTGATTGTCTTTAATTCCTCATAGATACTGTGCGGCCCGGGTGATCCTTTCTCTGATAATTAGATTAATAATTATTTCTGAAGGATAACTTCCTGTAATGAGAATTATTTATGCATATATTATTTACGTGATGTGTCCCTGGTAAAATAGCTTGATTTCGTTTGTCTCTTGTAAAACTGTTCTGTCTTCCAATGAAGAGCAGAAACCTTTAGAAACACATCTCTGTGCATGATAAACTGCATTATAAAAACTATTCCATTTATCCACCGCTCCCCATTTTTTGCCTTTCTAATTGTCCGTAAGTAACAGCCTTTTGGGGTAGACCAGATGAGGAAACCAAAGTCATCCAAGCTAATGCCACTTTCATTATAAGAGTATAGACACGGAACCCTGCAAGTGTGTCTCCCTTCCTTCCCTTAGCTCATGAAAGCTAAGCAGGGTCTTGTCTGAGGTACTTTTTCAGGTTTCAGTTCTACCCCAGACTCGGACCATTGTCTTGGCAGCCACTCTTCTTCTTGTTCAAGGTCATTTTCTCTATACTATTCTTTCATTTTTTTCCTTTTAAAGGGCAGCACAAGTTGTCACTTTGGGTGATACAAGTCAGTACAGGTTGTGTTGTGAAAGGTATAGCATAAGACCTATTCAATTGCACCTAAGAAGCAAGAGTTCAGTTTAGTGGAGATGAGGAGGAATAGAACAGAACAGAATAGCAGAGTTGGAAGGTACCCTGGAAGTCTTCTAGTCCAACCCCCTGCTCAGAGAGGGAACCCTATACTATTTCAGACAAGCGGCTGTCCAATCTCATCTTGAAAATGTCCAGTGTTGGAGCAGTCACAACTTCTGGAGTCAAGTTGTTCCACTGATTAATTGTTCTAACTGTCAGAAAATGTATCTTTAGTTCTAGATTACTTTTCTCCTTGATTAGTTTCTATTGATTACTTCTTGTCTTACCTTGAGGTGCTTTGGAGAATAGGTCGACTCCCTCTTCTTTGTAGCAACCCCTGAGGTATTGGAACACTGCTGTCATGTGACCTCTAGTTCTTCTTTTCATTAGACTAGACATACCCAATTCCAACAACGGTTCTTTATATGTTTTAGCATCCAGTTCCCTAATCATCTTTATTACTCTTCTCTGCACTGTTTTTAGAGTCTCAAAATCTTTTTTACATCGTGGTGACCAAAACTGGGTGCAGTATTCCAAGTGTGATCTTACCAAGGCATTATAAAGGTATTAATACTTCACATGATCTTGATTCTATCCCTCTATCGATGCAGCCTAGAACTGTGCTAGTTTTTTGTCAACTGCAGCACATTGCTTGCTCATATTTAAATAATTGTCCACTAGGACTCCAAGATCCCTCTCACAGTTATCACTATTGAGCCAGGTGCCACTTATACTATACCTATGCATTTGATTTTTCCTGCCTAACTGTAGAACCTTACTTTTTTCACCATTGAATTTCATTTTGTTAGTTGGTGCCCAATGTCCAAGTCTGTCGAGATCCTTCTGTATCTTAAGCCTGTCTTCTGAAGTGTTTGGCTATTTCTGCCAGCTTGGTGTTGTCTGCAAATTTGATAAGTTCCTCATCTATTCCCTCATCCAAATCATCGATGAAGATGTTGAAGAGTACTGGGCCTAAAAGAGGAGCCTTGGGGTACCCCCACTGCATACTTTCCTCTAGTAGATGCAGTTCCATTGAGGCAGTTGGTCAGCCAGTTACAAATCCATCTGCTGGTGATGCTGTCTAACCCACATTTTTCTATCTTATCCGTAATAGATTGTGGTCTACTTTATGAAATGCCTCACTGAAGTCCAAGTAAATTATATCTACAGCATTCCTCTGATCCACTTATTTTGTCACTTTGTCAAAGAATGCATTAAGATTGGCATACAGCCAGTCTCTTCTCCTCATCAATCCCTATCAACTTTCCTTTTCTTCTTCTAACCATAGGTTTTAGAATCTTGGAGAATCAGAATTCTAAAATTACAGAAAGCCATGACTGTATGTCTAGAAACATTGCAGAAGGAGAACCTTGCGAGAAAGAATGACTGCATAAGACAATGTTTTAGCCATTTGGTAATAAACTTATCAAAAGATGTGTGGTCCTTTTTTCATTTGTGGGGAGTGGGGGGTAGGAACTAATTAAAGGAGGGAAAGGCAAAAGCTTTTCAGAGGTGCCCTGGGCCCACATTCATTTTGCTTCATAATTTCAGTAGCACAATATCAAAGTGCAAGAAGAGGAAGGGAAAAATTAGATTCTGATGCTCAGTTTTGAAATAAGCATTTGTGGAGATGGGCTTTCTGGATTTTCTAGCCTTTATTTCATTCTAAAAACAGATGCATAATTAAGAAGCTTTTTAAAAATTCTTCTGGCATACATTTCTCTTCTAGGATACTCATTATAGTTTTCTTTTCGGTCTTGAGTAGCCTTGAGTAGAACTTTTTTACTTCATAATCAGTACCTTGGGATTTGCTCACACCAGTTTTTAGCTAATAACTGGGTGGGGTGTGCATTACTTTTTTAAAAAAGTACAGACCGGGGCTCAGCCTCTCATCAGGACCTGTGGCCT
>JANHFO010008496.1:233199-247807 GCA_032468095.1 Pareas carinatus | reverse complement strand
AAGTACAGAATTAGATGCAGATGTTTCTTTGCTTGTTTCTCTGCCCATTAACACTTTCTGCCTAAACATAGATAACACTCAAGTTTACTATTACAGAGAATAATGTTATTAAGAGTAGGCTGAACAGTAAATAAAAGACCTTTGATGTTATATTTATTTGTTGGTAAATCAGAATCAGAATTTATTTTGCCAAGTTTATCTCGACACACAAGGAATTTGCCTGTGGTGTATATGCTCTATACTTACACATGCCTATGCAATAAATAAACTGAAAAATAAAAATAAAAATAAAATAAAGGCATAGGAGAAGATATTGATGGACTTTATGCTCTTTCATTTTTCCATTGGGGCTTTTATAATGTATTAGGGAGTGTGCTGTATGTTTTCCTATATGGCATCTTTACACACATCTAGAGTGGGTTAACACTAATATTAGAACTTCCTCTGAAGTTCATTCAAAAATTTCAAACACATGCAAAATGTAGCTGCAAGAATTCACACTGATGGCATAATATGTAATTCGTCATTATTATCCCCACCTCCATAACTCTCCAAACAAAAGTCTTCATGCTGAATCAATGAGTGGAGAATATATTATTTTATTTGAAATTACAGTAGCTTTTTCATTCTCTCTCTCTCTCTCCCCTCATCTCTCTTTGTATATATCCATTTGTTAATTTTCTCACAACTAAAGCTATAAATGCTGACCACAATCAAATTGATTTCTAAATCAGTTCCTTAATAAGCACTAAGGAAAATATTCCTAGCCTCATTGCACAATTACTCCTTTTAAAAAGAATATTCCAAATATATTGGATTATGGTTAAGGTTAAATACTTTTTAACTTTTTAAATACTTTAAGTATTTAGTACAAACCTTAAAACATATGAACAATAGGATAAAATAGGAATGATAAAGAAAATAAGAGTACCAAAGAATAGCAGAGTTGAGAGGGACCTTGCAGGCCTTCTAGTACAATCCCCTGCTTAAGCCTATATATGTCAGATAAATCGTTGTCCAATCCCTTCTTAAAAACTTCAAAAGTTGGAGCACCCACAACTTCTGAAGCCAAGCCATTCCACTGATTAATTGTTTTAACTATCAGGACATTTCTCCTTCTAGGTTGGTTCTCTAAGGCTTGACAATCAATCCACTCAATAGAAGCACATTTTTTAAAGAATAAAATATAAGAGTAACACCTTGCAAATGTCACAGCAGAACTCTTTGGAATCTGAGCAACAGGATGCTGACTTGTGAGAAAGTGTCCAGATTAGAAATTCTAATGTGAATGTGCTTGGAATAAAAGTAGATTTGAATTTTGCCATGGCAAATCTGTGCCAAAACTGATTGCTACTATGCTTACAATTTGCACAGAATTTAGTATTGCTTGTGATATGAGTATGACTAAGGCTGATAACTATATCTTTTGTATCTTATGAAAAAGCATTGTAGAAGCTTTGATTCACCCAAATCATTATAAACAGCAGATGGCCCAATATGTATGAGCTCATTGGATGATAATTGTGGTATATGGAAGACCATAACCTGGACTGTAAGAGATATTAGTAATAAAAATCTTGAATTAATGAATGAATGACAGACAAATGGAGATATGTGTGACTGTGAAATTAAGAGAAAGAAAAAGAATGCAACAGATCGATAGTCTGATCTTGTGTGTGGAGGTGATGCAACGGATGAAGATGACAATTTAGTCATGAATGAAAAGGATAAAATAACTACCAGAAAGTAGTTATCACCTGAGCTATTGTAAGAAATGAATGTTTGTTGAAAGAAGCAAAATGACTGTATCTGTTCACTTTGTTATTTGGAAGAGAAGATGTGAGGAGAAAGTAAATTAAGTTGAATGCAGAGGAAATGGATCCTTCACAAAGAGTGTGTGTTAAACACAAAGAAATAGGGTCAGGAATATATGGATACCAAATGAATGCATACTGAATACAAGAATGAGTGACAGTTGGGAAGAAATACAGTCAGTGATTTAATAATATAGAAAGAATGGATTATTGATGCTCAAAGCAAATACATAAAGGAGTGTGTGAATAGATTGACAGGAAGAGAAAGATAAAAAAGAGTTGTGATTGGATGGAATCAATGAGAGCATGAAAAAGTCACAGAGAGAGAGAGTTGAGTAGATGAAAGAAGAAGGGAAAATGTACGAAGCAGTTTATCGGCTTGAGGAAAGCAAGGACGATTTGCAAGGATAAAAAGCTATGAAGATGTATAGTCTTGGGAATTAACTGGATGTAGGTATATCTGTTTTAATTTTTTTCTTTATGTCACGCCTCTAATTTCTTCATCTTACCATCTCTTACTAATTTTCTATATTTTGCTAATAAAGGAGGATATTTGTAGCTCAGGGTTGAAATGAGGGGTCCTTGGTGCTCTCTGAGCTTGGTTGATTTTTTGCAAATGTTTCACTACTCAAACCAGGTAACCTCATCAGTGCATTTGCTATAGCTTACCCCAAAAGGAAATTGTATAACTGGTGACTAGGTAGGTAGATCAGTAAGAGAAGTCTGCACAACAAGATTGCAAGCCTATTCTACTCACATCCTACTAAAAAAAAATTCTGCAGTGATCAAAAATGAATAAATAATAACTATTCTATAGTACACTTTGAATAGACACAGTCTCCCTGTTTCCTAATGATATATAATAAGCTGGTGCCCTTGAGATATCTAGAAATACAGTTCCCAGAATTCTTAACTAGGAATTATAGGAGGGTGTCCGATTAGAAGCGTTTATTTTAAAAAAAGAAACAAAATGGGGAGCAGGGCATCAATTTCAGCAAACTTTTCAGGAAGAAGAAAAAGAAAGAAAGAAAAAGGAAAATTACATTGTAGATTTCACTAGGTTTCTGGCTTTTAGAACATAGACTTGAGGGGAACCTTAGAGGTCTTCTAGTTCAACCTCTTGATCAGGCAGGAGACCCTATAATATTCCGAATAAATGGTTGTCCAATCTGTTCTTGAAAACCTCCAGTAAGCACCCACAACTTAAGCCACTGATTAATTGTTCTCACTTATATTTATGGTGCTACTACATAAATGTTGTTTGATCACTCTAACAAACTACAAGGTTCTCACTATTAACATGGAATCAGTGGTACTAAAAATGAATATTTTAGTTAGAGTTGACATCACAAATATATAATCATATACTAAGGAATATTAGCATGCCGGTATCTTATTTGTAGCTCTCCTTCATGACACCAACTGGTGATCATATTTCTGTGGAGCTTCCTCTGGCACTACCATCCCTGTTAAGATCTGTGTATCGGGCCAAATATTATTATAAACCCCTTCCATAGTTTCCCCCTACTATTACATTAATAGATCAGTGAGAACAAACGCACGTATCCCTGTTGAAATAAACATTTTCACATAAATAAGAGCTGAACTTTCTGTAGAAATGTCATCAAGGAAACAATGATAAGGGAATAAGTAAAAATAAAAACAGCGAGAGCCCTTCAAAAGATTCATTAGCTGTGCACACAAAATCCATACAAATACCTTTCACGTGGCTTTAACATTCACCACAAGATGGCTCCCTGTGCACTACTTTAACAGTCGGTTTACTTTTTCTAGGTGACCAAACACGATATCTCCATGAAAGAGAAAATCAAAACTATCTGCCTGTCTCAAAAACAAGTCCGGGAAACAACTGAGTTTCATATTTTTAAAAATGAGACTATCATTCATTATGCCATTTTATCTTTAAATACAGGTATGGCATGACAGGTAGATAACATGGCTGCAACCATTCCTGGGCAGGAACATATAATCCCAGGGTCTCTGTGCATTGATAATTTCATACCTTGATTATTATTATTATATGTGCTCAATGTGCCTTTTCAACAGCTGCATATTTTAAAAGTGAGAGATCTATGAAATGGAAGCAGAATAAACAGGTCAGGAGCCAAATATTGTTTTTATCGTTTGAAGTCTTCTAAATAAAAATTTTACATACAGATTTGAGATGGCACCTCTTTATTTCTCCTTGTCAAGAAGAATGATATTGCCCTGATACAAAGTGCAGGGATAACTCTAGATGAAAGCTTTTGAATTTTTTTAAAAAATTTCTTAAAAAATAGGGATGGTCTTAAAGGAAAAGCATAAAGATAATATTATTTTTAATGTTTTAAAAATAATGTTTAAAATCAGGTATTCTTAAATTGCCATCCTCATTTTGTTAATATAGATTATTTCATTTAATGCTTGAATTTTCAGAAATTAAATGTAAAAGAATACAGCAAATATAACTGAATATACAAAAGCAAGTACAGTAACAGACAATGGTATTGGGAATGTTTCCATCCAAAGCAAATTCTTAAAAAGAAAGTCATTTTAACTGCAACTATTCTACTAAATTGAGATCCTGAAAGCAGTTACCATAATTTAAATTCCATTTTAATCTGTCAGAAGCATAACATTAGGCCTGTATTTAATTGGTGTCAGTCCTCTTTAAAAATTTCTACTAAAACCACCTGGACAAATATGAAGACAAGAACTTCTTTGAGGTGTCTTGTGTGATTCTTTATCAATATCAGTCAATTTATTAAAAGATAGTCTATCCAGATTAACATCTAACCCTCCTACTGCTTGAAACTTATTTAATGTAGTTAAGATAATCCTCTGACTAGACTTTAAGGAAAAATAGACATCTCATCTACAAACACATTGACTACATGGTATTTCTAGTCATATATTAAGAACTTGGAAGTTTAATTTTTTCCTAACAGTTTATGTTAAATCTTCTATAATAAATTTAACCATAATTGTTGGAAATGGCTTTTGTTTGGAATATCTTGGTTTTTTTAAAAGGGTCTTCTATTAAATATTATTAAATTACTGAGAATTACAGCTTGTGTTGATGAATATTACTAATTATAGAAATATTAATGCAAATTAATCACTAATATTAATTAGCACAATACTTTCCATATTATTCTATTTTAATTACAGAAATAGTATTATATTGAAAGATCATCTCCAATAATACATTTTTAAAGACTGAATCATACATATCAATTACAGGGAAATACTCTTCCATGGTGCCCACCTTATGGAACATCCTTTCCTCCAAAATTATACTAGTGTTAGACCCAAAAGACCAAGGTTATGTGGCCATGCATTAAGCTCCAGTTAAACTGATTTATTTTTCCTGCCTATGCATAGCAATCTAGTCAAATAATTGTTTGCACTATTTTGATGCTAGAAAAGGGTTAACGGAATTCAAGAGGGATTGGATTTAGTCCATTTGTGACTATAGGGGTCTCCTTTAAGCAAATGCTTAGAAATCAAATAATTCCATTTTAATTAGGCAAGAGTTTTTCTCTTGATGCAACAGCTAGTAATAACAAAAGACAATAATGTTTGTGTTGAGTGTTATCTTCTTCCCTGGAGTAGCGCCAGTTGAATGTTATTCAAAAAGTTTGTAATGCAAGAAAACCTTATTAGGAACAAGGACGAGATAAGCTATACAGGCACAAAATGGACGTGTGTGCATAGAATGCATGAGAACCATTTGCAAAAAGGAATATGTGTGGTAACAGTTTGGTATATGTGTCAATGCAAAGACTTGTTTTCCTGTCATGATGTGTATAAAGTTTAAACAACCATTTTTTGGGTGGGCCACTTTCTCTGAATGCTGCCACTAGAGAAATGTTGGTCACACACTTCTTGCATGGCCATAACAATAAAGTGTTAAATTTTCCTCCAACCTCCTCCTGAATGTGTGATTGAACCTATGATACTCAGGTGATCTTCAGGAGGTTCCCAAGATGCTCGAAGGAACCTAACATGACTCTACAGGAACTCTAGGTCAATTCCTCTTTTGGCTTCGCCCCCAGGCTCTGCCATTCCTTCTCTAACAACTGATTCCATTGCTACTGATATTCCAAAAGGCATTCAAGGCCTGGTTATGTGACCAGACCTGGAGCTTCCATGAAACCGAAGACTTGTTCAGATGGCTTCATTGTTGAGGAGGCCATTTTAAAATTCTCTCTTCAACTGCGGTTTGTATTTTTTTTATTTTTTATGCTATTTATTACATTTATTAAATATTTATATTTGTTTTTATCTTCCTTCCTGTAATCTGACTGTTCCTGATTTTACCACTTGGATAACCTCATAATATTTTGTTTGGTGGAAAGATATATGGAAGCTGCAAGCCAGTGTAAGACAGAGGTAGCAGCATTTGGAAGCCAACGATTCACCCCTAAATAAAGCATTACTGTTTTTTAAATATAATTTTGATTAAGAATGTTGATTATATTAGTAAAAACTAATGCAAACTAAACTTAAAGAGAAGAGAAGGGAAAAAAGAATAAAAGTGCAGGAAGAAAGAACAGCAATGAAAGAGTGCAATAAAAAGAGAAAAGAAATAGATAAAGCAGTTCCAACCCTCATCACAAATACAGACAAATTTAGTAACTATTTAACCCCTATAAGGTTACAAAAAGGTATATCTTCATCCCATATTACATCTCTCATCTATGCAGATTCATAAAACATCAACTTTTTAATCCTAATCAGCAAAAAGTCCATATAGGTTTTCCAGAGATTTGCAAAAAAAAGGCTTCCTTTAATCTGGACCAAATAATCCAACTTCAAATTTCTTCCTCTTATTTCTATCAGTTTTAAACTTTAATTCAATCAGGTATTAACAGAGGATTTAATTTCTCTTTGATTTTTCTTTTACTCATTGGACAGATTTCTTCAAGGTTTTAATGAACCTTTTTTGTAGTTCTAATAAGAAAACATTTTCTTGTATTTCTCTTTTAAATTTTAAAACTTTGTTTTAAAGCCACTTTCTTTGTATATTTAGTAAAGCAAGCTCTTTCAAATCTTTCTCTTATCCTAGAGCTTATGATTTCACTTTTGATACTTCCTCTGTCCTGTCAGATAAAATTTGTTTCACATCTGTTGTTCCTACATTAACATATTTTGGTCAGAGCCTATCCATAGAAGCAGACGTTTTATAAACAATATTGATATTGTAGTTATTAATTTATGATTGCTTTTTTCAAAGATCTCCTTTAATGTTTCCAATGTTATAAACTTTTGTAAGTCCTGGTATTAACTGACATCAAGACTTGTATTTTCCCCCTTCTGCTTAGAATCTTTAGCCTCCCCTGGTATCCAATCTCTAAAACCATAAAATGACTTATCTTTATGTCTTACAATAGTCAGGATAGTCAAAGCAAATCTGTTTTCCACAAGAACCTATTTATTTTTATAACCAATTTCAAGATCTTATAGTAAAAGTCAATAGTCTATGTTTATCTGGACTCTTAATCCATTTATAACTTTCTTAGATCACAATCTTATTTAGCTTTTTGCTGTGTATTTCAAATTCTTTAAAATTCCTTAGTTTGTAATTGATTTTTCTTTTGTTCAGGATTGAAGATAAACACACTTGATGACTTTTCAAACCTGTCATTCTGTAGACCACTAATGGAAGTAGTCAATGAGCACTTTCTGAAAGTTATTAGAAAGTGAGTCTTGCAATCCTAATATCCTTAAAAGGTTCTGTCACAGTTGCAAGCAAAATGGCTGATCCTTTCCCCGCCCAGTGTTCAAGCTCAAGGAAACTGCTGTGATCTGCTCATTAGGCGCAGCTATATGGACCACATGTGGGTGATCTTTATGTTTCTGAGGAATCTGTCTACTCATAGTTACTCAGACTTTGTTGCAGTCATTGGCTCTATTTTCACAGAGACATCTTGAGTTCACCATACTTCCCACAGAAGCTCTCACCCTTCTTATTTTCTAAGGATGTTTATAAGATCTATTTGTGGCACAAAGGTACTCTTGTACATAAAGAGGATGAGAGAAAGAAAAATTAGAACTGTAAAGGAAAAATAAAAACACCTACGGCAAGGAATGAATCAGGTACAAGGGAAAGTTGCTTTTCTGTCAGTCATTATGGGACAAAAAAATCCACTGGGCTGAACTGAAAATGCATTGATTGTCTGTAACTCTTTATGTCTTACTTCTGCCAAACTGCACAAGAGGAACAGAATAGAACATACATGTCTTTCTTTAGAAAGGGTGCAGAGGAATTATAGCATGCAAAATGTTTTGTTGTTTGTTTATGGAAATTCAGATTTGTTCAACCAAAACAGTTACGTGTGGTTTGCGTTATGTGCATTCTGCATACTACAGTTATGATCAATCCTTAAGTAAGATTTGATTTCTGTGAGTTGTGAAAATATTTGAAATATGAAACTTCAAAATATCATAAAATATCCAGTTGTCTGAATTTTATAGATCTAACTTTTTAATTATCCATGTTATTTTTCATCTCTCCAACCAGCTTGGTTTCTTAATTATCATATTCTTCACTTTAAACATCTGGTTATGTATATATTTTGGATGTCTCCCAAGGCTTTACAATAAATGAAAAACACACTGTATATATATTATCTTGGAACACATAAAGGTATATTTTTATCACTGAATGAACATGATTCATTGTATAATTAAAAATGTCATTACAACCCCCCAAGTTTCCAAAATGTAGTAAATACTATCTCAGCTGAAGAGACAATAATTTAATAAAACAGAATTAAAGGCAACAAACTCAAAGAAAAGGGAAGTTGGAATCTATCCAATGTTAACTATAAATTCTGAGAACATCAGCAATGGATTTGAATTCAGAAAAATGGTCCAGCTGGAAATTCTGATATCTATTTTCTGCTGTAACAGAGAATTGAACATCCATGGCATCATCAGGTTTCAACAAAACTGGGCTTTAATTTTAGTTCATATAATTCATTTTACCTGGTTAGGTTGGGCTGCAGAATTGTTGATGCTGACTTTCCCACGAAAAGCCATTCAAGCCCATCCTCCATGAGAAACTTACTGGAGATTAGTGGCTCTCCTGTGTAAGGAAAATGAGACTAGTTTTAACCATTTATAAGGAAGAATACAAACATGATCTCATGCTAAATCATAATAGGATTTCTTTGGTTTATCTTGGTAATATGTGTGTGATCAGTACTTGAAGTACATATACAGAAGTCTTATCTGGACCTTGAATTTGCTGACAGAGACAGGGGACCATGTTGTTCTTGAAATAACTTTGAAGTGCGTTGCGGCACATTCTTAGTCCTATAAACTGTCTTGCTCAGATCTGCACCACCTTTAACTTTGTTAAGCAGTCTTTTGAGCTTTTCATCAAAATTGTGACTGAAAATGTTGAACAGTATTCAAGAAGGAAAATCCACTTACGGTAATATTTCAATCCAGTTTGATGTAGACCCTTTGAACTATTATTCTATTGTTGAACTATACTGAGTGCAATTTTCACACTTACTGATGACCCATAACAGGTGTATCCTGGGGGTAGAGCTGCTTCATGATTGGGCCATTGGCCTAATCTCTGAACTGAGTCAATTTCTCAATTCCTCTGTGAGCTGCCTAGCTGGAAAGGTGACTTAATAATCAGGAGACATCTTCATCTTCCTGAAAAATTGTAACTCACTTCTGCAAAGAACTACATAGTGATATTTTTTTTTATGTTTTCTGTACACCGCCCTGAGTCTTTCGGGAGAAGGGCGGTATATAAATCTAAATAAATAAATAAAATAAATAAAAAAATAAATACAAATAGAACAAACCAGATAGATTTAAATAATATATTGGATCCTTCTACAGATCAATATAACTGTTTCTCCTTCTTATGGGACCCTGAGTAAGATGCCTATCAGGTCACCATACATGCTCCATCTCCCTGGTTTCTTATTACTTATTCTTCTGATCTCCAAGATACGTCTATTTGTCTATCTTACTTGCTTGAACAAACTTCACATAAGAATGTTGTATCTGTTGAAAGTTAGCTCCAGAACACTCTTATACCAGACTACATATTTTTCAAAAATTCCCTTTTCATTTTCTTTAAAGTACTTTGTTGAGTTCACAAGTAACTTAACTCTGCATCCAGTGTTTTATTTCTGAATCACTGAATCCATGATAGTCTTCAGTAACTGGTGGCATAGGTTTAGCAACTAAAAATTTAAATTGCAAACAGAATCAGAACCAGTATAAAACTGGAAGAGACCTTGGAGGTCTTTTAGTCCAACCCTCTGCTCAAGCAGAGGACCCTATACCACTTTCGACAGTCCAGTCTTTTCTTAAAAACCTCCAGTGATGAAGCACCTACAACTTCTGATGGGAAGCTGTTCCACTAATTAATTGTCCTCACTGTTAGGAAGTTTCTTCTTGATTCCAGGTTGCTTCTCTCATTGATTAGGTCTCATCTATTGCTTTTTGCATTGCTTTCTTGTCTTCTTTTGCAGAGTGCATAAAACTCTTTATTTATGTTCACGCTCTGCTCTCATCACTCTCTCTGGGTTATCCTAACCTGGTTCCTATGGTCATTTCAGTGTAAGCAGGTAGCATATTATTTACAACCTGAAAAAAAAATCTCAATTCTGCCATCTGATTGAAAATAACATGTTGCTCTATCTTCCTTTAGAACTTGTATTTGTTATTCTGCATATGATGATTATTCTGGTATTTGTTCTTCAGGTGAAAACTGTGGTCATTTTTAATTGGAGATGGATGTAGAATAAAGATGAAGTAAAATCCAAAAAAACTAACATCATCTGCATTACTAATTTCCTTTAATTCTACAAAGTTATTGACATTGTGCTATCTGGGGGGTTTTTTTGTTGGGAGAGGAAATAAGTATAGACAAGAGACTTGCTCAATTATTCACATTAGATGTTCATGCTGGAAATATGCATGGAACAATATCAGATCCCAGAAAGGGATCCTGCTGAATTCAAAGATACAAGTCATGAACATTCAGCACATGTACATATTCACATGTCTGTCTGTGCATATGCAAGCAAACATACATGTACATAGACATATTCCTTCTGCTATTCTCTTCTATTAATCACCATTTCCCCTCTGCTCATATTCTCTTTGATTGGTATTATATTCCTCCTATTTCTTCCAAAATGCTGAGTTTTTCATACATATACAGATTTGGTTTTCCCCGAGCTAGGAAGCAGATTTATATCACCTTCCACTAGCTATGATAGATATTTCCCTCTAAAGGGCAAATTGTAAGACTTATCTCCCATAAGAGATCCTTTTGCTGTCCTGAATGATGTATATATATTAATAGGGTATACTGTATTTTTTATTGAGATAACATAAATTCTGAGATTTCGATCAGACTGCTACCTAATAAAGAAAAAGGTGATTATAAATGCAGACACACATATTAAAGCTGTGCAATGTTCGTTCTCTAGTCTAAAAGGTACTTCAAAATGTGCAGGAGGGCAGAAAAGACACCTCTGGGGGTAATTTAAAGTACCTATGTCTATTCCCAGAGGCTCATGGATACCTTTCACAGCTACTTCACTATCTTGAGGGAAGTATTTAACTAGTAAGGTGGGGCAGGTGCTCCTTTCACACTTTGGCACTTTTCAATAGAGCAAGAGGGCATCCGGTTGGAGAAGGCTACCCACTTTATGGATTTGCTCTTCCCTTTCTCAAGAGTTACATTGTTTAAATATGCTGCAGCTGCCAGGTTTGAAGTGAATCACCTTCAGATTAAAATATATTAAAATCCATTTTGTGCTAAAAAATTTGCTCTGCCATTTTAAAATGTGCTTGCTTACTTCACTGAAAAAGTCATCTTTTTTTCTAGGGAGAAACGAAATGTTGGTAACCTTTTTATGACTAGCGAATTCATACAGTATAGGACCTTGGCCTTACCTAAGCAAAAAGGTGACCAGATTTATTGTTTGAATCATCTTTTCAGAAGACTGCAGCTTCCCTGGATTCTCACTTTTGACTTAAATCCCTGGCAAGATGCTTTTAAAGAAAGAAGTCATCAGTTTCCAAGGACACTTTTCTGGATGTTGAATTATGGGCTGCAGAGCAATAGAGCAACTAAATGGGCATCTAAAATGAAGACAACCATGCCTAACTAAATTACCTCTACTAAACTACAACAATATAGCAAACTCAAAAAGACAACAAAAGGATCATAAAAGGAATACTGATATGCCTTGCCAATGAAGACAGAGAGATAAAGAAGTTTTTAAGGGAGTGGGAAACATGATTTCTGACACAATATTCAGACACTATGGAGCTGGCCCAGAACTACTAGTTCCAGAAGCTGGAGCTAAACATCGCCAAATCTATTTCATTGATATCTCTCACCATGGCCTAATTTTCTTTACAACATGTGGCTGTCGTGTGGCTGTCATTACCACTTATTTTCAGTGGACTGTAATTAAAATCTTGGGTCTGTGATCCAGCCTTCTCCGAAGGCATAACTGGAGCAACCCAGGGTGTTTAAAATGTCACCTGCTGAGGCCTATCATCCCCTCCTAAATAACTATGACAGTGATCAAACTTGGGCTAATTACAGCGACTTCATTATTTGTTTGTATGTTTTAATATTTAATTGCTTTCATGTTCATCCAATTACGAAGCAACAGCAAATAGAAATTAACTTTTTATCAATGTGTTCCTAGCCCAGCTAAGTGGCACTTCAAAGGACAAGCACAATGGGAGGTTATTCAACCTGAGGGAGCTTTATAAGGCACACTTCAGTCAGCGAAGGAAGCCTCCGGCTAAAGAGAGACAGAACTGTGTTCACTCAGCTGTGGAGAACTTGTTGACTCTCTTCGACATTATTTTTCCTGAATCCCTTTTACGTTTGTTCTGCAGTCAATAACCTGCATTATTAGGCCAGTATCGTGCTTTTCAGCCATGGCTGTTATGTAACTGCCTCAGTAGCCAAATGTCTTCACCAAGCTATACAAGTGTACAAAACTTTTAATTAGATACACTGTTTTGTTGTACAATTATTTTCCCCTTTCCCAACAACAAATTGAGGTATTAAACTGCTTCCCTTTTTACTGTACTCTTTTGTTGTAAAGACTAGCCAGAGACCCTAATAGGGGTATTTGATATTTAACCCCCTCAACCATATCAGATTGCCTGGTAGGTAATCTGTGGGCAATCTTCTCCTTTTATACTTTCTGGCCCCTTCAGCCATGGTTTTGACTCCACCTGTGGTGAACACCAATCAGAGTCAGACTGAAGAAGGTCCACAAGGAATTTTTTTTAAAAAGGAGGGAGATTATCTTCGTTTGCTGTTTTTGTTAACTTCCACTTTGTCTCCTTGTTTGAGTTTTATTTTCGCATATTTTAAAATTTTTATAAACTTTGTAAGACTGTTTCAGTTTGCAAAACCTGTCGCTAGTTATCATTCATGACCCTGGCATCTTACTGAATATATTAATTATGAAAATATTCAGACTGAAGCATTCCAATATTTGTTCGCTGAATTTTTTTTTCTTTGTTCTTTTAGCTTACTGGTGTTAATGTATGTTATCAAGGAAGTCAGAGATTTTCTTACCAATTTCAGGATGAAAAGGAATAACAAATTTCAAATGAGAGATCTGAAAGAATTCAAAGCAGTTGTATTTGTATAGAGATGCAATAAAGATCAATGAAAGCGATCTTGGCTATTGTTAGAAATACTTAGCAAACATTTAGAATGCATTTAAGCCTTGGAAAATTTGATCATATGAACAGTTCTCTAAAAAAGCAACACTTAAGTTCCTTTCTTAGTAAATTATTAAATACAAGACCATCAAGATTCATAGATAATCAGGACAAAGCTGTATGATTTCAAAACAGATCATCTTGGTTTCTCTTCTACTTTTGAGGTACTTTAGAAATACGATCTTGGTGAAACCCAAACTCTTTTCTTTTTTAAAAATAAAGATTTTAAAAATAAGTTTTACTATGAAAACAACCTCAGTTGCATTGTTGTATATTTTCTAGCCTCTTCTACTGTGTCTCTTATGTAAATATTTGCTAATGTTTTGAAATATGTAATGTTTTATAGAAATCGTATTTCATGGGTTTACTTTTGCAGTAAACAGACTTCAATATTTTGATTCTGTATCCTGCTCTACCAACCCAACTAATTTCCTCAAATGACCTCTAATTAATTTCCCCTAAAATTAATTTGTTTTCCTCAGTTAATAGGAAGATCATCCCAAATCAATTTACTCCAAGAGTATTATTGAAACCAATTCCATTTCAGTTTCCTCTCAATCCACTCATTTCACAACTACTTAATTTCCTTGAGTGATATTTTGGAAAGATTTTTATGGTAGATATTTCATTCACACCATTCATTTGCTTCTGAGTTAACTATTGCCCAGTTTTGTGAGCTACTTGAGGTTGGATAGAAGGTGTTGATTCCTGATTTAGCCTTTTAAACAAAAGAAATAGCTGTATTCATTTATTTATCCAATTTTGAGATCACCCAATTCCTTAATAATGCTGAGCAGCTTATAAATAAAAAGACAGAAGAGTATATATATTGTTATGGAATATGTGGGAGATCTTGGAGGATGAGAAAAAAAGTTGTTGCCTAGGAAACAATCAGACAAGAGATAGAGAAGTCCCCAATGGATTAATGATCAGAGGAAGAAACTTAGGAAGGACCCATTCCAATTAATCAGGCAGTTAAAAATGGCAGTACCATGAGACTTGCAAGATTGATGCCAACCCTACTTGGTAAACCAGACAGGAAG
>JANHFO010008496.1:199084-212892 GCA_032468095.1 Pareas carinatus | reverse complement strand
CAGGTAGCCATTTGTCAAATTCTTCTCTTTGAAGGATTTTTCCTCACACACACACACACACACAAACACACACACACACACAGTTACTTGTGCAAGCTTGCTTCCGGTGGGAATACACCAGAAGTTTAAAAAATGTCTGTTGAAAATTATTGGTATTATTCTCAGTGGATATAGGAGACTCATTTCTCTGTTGGTATTGCTAATAGGTAAACTCCCCTGGAGCACAAAACTATATTGTATCATTTTAAGAGAAATTAGGTAAGACTTTGCTTGCATATTAGTATAGTATTCATTAAATCAGACATGACTTAGCATGACTGTGCTAGTCAACAAATATATGAAACCAATGGAAAGGTCATCTGAAAATCTTGAGTGAGAAGCCATTAGTATTTTGATCATACCAAATTCTATTCTTTCTTATTATTCAGTAATCTGTGCTCTTGAACCTCACCAAAGCTAGATAAGAGTGAAAAAGCTGAAAGTTCTCATTGTTCCTAAGCCCGTCCTTGATTCATAGACGTAGTTATAAGAGGAGCTCATCAAGCAATTTGTCTAGGCTATTATAACCATTTTTGAGCAGATTGGATTTGACAACAGTTGTGTGTTTCTTATCTTCTGCCTTGACTGTTTGAAAATATCCTCTATAGAGTATCCTTGAAAAGTAACTAGGAGTTGCAACTAATGAAAAATGCAGCATCCTGTGCAAAGTCCATGGACCACAAGGCACTATGCTGATGCCCCCTGACCACAGTTTGAGGTGTTATGATGAACCTTTAAACCTTGTAAAGGAGAAAATCTATTCTAGGGTGACCCTTTGAATGAAAGGTCTTTCTGAAGATGCTCTTTTGATCAGAGGCTGATTGAATACAAGGGAAGAACATTTTCTCCACCTTGCTCCCAGGTTATACAATAGCTTCCTTGAGTGGCTGTTGCCCTGATTCTTTGAAGGGAAAAGATATATCTCTTTTGCCAGCTTGTTAAGTGCAGAATCAATCTTAGTATTCATTTTAATACATACTTTAACATTATATATTGCATACTTAAACTTTCTGCGTTGCTTGTTCAGAATATTGGCTTCAATAAAAAAACATGAGATACAAATTGAATAAATGAAATTAGGTGATGTTTTACAGTATTTGATTAATCTTCATCTTCCATCAGATTTTGAGTGTTGAATTAAAGCTGAAGTGGTTGAAATAATGAATGTGGTTAAGAGAAGAAACATGCAGCATCTAAAGGTCCGTAAATGATTCAGATGAAACCATGTCCTGAGAAGATATCGATTTGGTTAATTTCATAGTTACAAATTTTGGCTCTCTGGAACTTGCCTCAGGCTTCTCACTTGCTTGTTTGCTTGTTAGGAATTACTGCTACTTCCAGACGTAATCTCCAAACTTCCTATGCAAACTCTGTGATTTGTGTATAAAGCTCTATAAAAGTTGAGCCAACCATTTTTTTTTAAAAAAATTAACTATTAAGATAGGGCATGCCATCATTAAATATAAATGATAAATGGAATGAAGTTGGGGAAAGGAAAATGGGAGTGAATGGAATTGTTTGTGCAATTTTAGTTGTAGTGATCTGCTGCCACACTAATAATGAATAGATGCATTATTGATAGCAGTGTTTATTTTTATAAACCCAATAGAGCAAGTTAATATTTAATTCAAAATCTATATACATGTCATCCCACTTACCCTTTTCCAGCATGGAACTATTTTTTCTTTAGAAATATGTTAGATGTAGCATTCATCCCTCTCCCTCTCCTTCCCCTCTCATCCATCCATCCATCCATCCACCCACCCACCCATCCATCCATCCATCCATCCAATCTATCATCTTTCTCTCCCTATTACTATATATTTACATTTGCATCAACACGATTTGAACCTCAAATCTCCTGTGCTCTTGCTAAAGATATCACAATGGGAGCATTTTCTTCTGCAAACTAGCTGCCATGATGGTCCTGATGCCACTAAAGACTCCTTAACCAGAAGGCCAAATCAAGACATTGTGTTGTTGTAATGTGTTCCCACTTTAGCTTACATTTACAGATTTGTTGTTTTCTTTCTGGGCAGATGGATATGCCTATAAACCATCTGTGAAATCCATCCACTGTCTTTTATTTTCCAGGAGTGCAGGCTTCAGCAATGCATGTTGAAATGATAGGGTCAGTGTTTTGCTTTGCAGAATTGCTTGGAACTCTCTGATTTAGCATCTCTGACATGCATCTATTGAGTCTGTACATGTCAGGGCCCAAGAAGCAAAAATGGCACACTTCTGAATTGTTTATTATTTTTTAGCTACAGAGATTCATGCCAGACTAAAGCAACTATCTGTATAACTATAGATAAACTCTGAACTTCTAGGGAGGGGACGTCTTTGCCTTCTTCCTGACTACCAGACTTTCCAGATTCCCCTGCCTCTTTGCCCTTCTGGCAATCAAGACTCCATTTTACCACATTACAAGATTCTAACTGTTGTACAGCTAGCTCAGCATTCATGCTTTCGTGCTCAAATATCCATGTCTGTTGGAGTTGGGAATGTCTTGTTGCCTTTATCAACTCTTGGAATCCATTTATATTATTTTCTAGCCTGGAGATAATTGGGCTTAGTTTTAAATACTTAACTTTAGCTAAATTTTTAAAATACTTCATTCCAAGCTTAACAACAGGATCCAAATTTTAAAAAAATATGGCAATTCTTCTCAAATCCTCAATAATTAGGTAAAATTTCAGCAGATCTGGGTGTTATTTCCACATCTTCCCAAACAGCCATCTTATATGCAAAGGGTCTTCTCCAGAGTAGTGGTCCTCATTGGATGTTATACATTCCCTAGGGAATATAATTCCCATACATCCAGGCAGCACCTATTCTCAAATTTCACGAGATTTTGTGATTGTACATATGATCGTGTAAGATTTGTGTATTCTCACGTCAGGTGTCGCAAGATGGCCAAGGTTTCATGAGACCTTGTAAAAGCACTCGCACATTTGATATGATTTTTGGTTCTCTGGGAAGATGGCAGATAAGGTGGGCCCTGCATCATCACTCCTGGCTTCTTTGGGGCCATTTAGAAGTCTGCATTTGAGTACCGGGATTTCTGAATTGTAAATGATGTAGTTTTGTGGGCTTATGTCCCCAATTTCCAGAGTCATAATTTTGGACCTCACTCATTTACCAAGACTAAAATTTTAGTAGAAAGAAGTCAACACCTTGGACTGAATCTACCATCTCCTGCCATTAAATTTCAAGGTTTCATTTTAAATGGCAGTGCTGGTTTAGCCAGAGAATGTTTTGTGTCATTCTGCATCATAGTTTGACACTCCTTTGTTTTGACAGTGAGAATATCAGCCCATGGGTGCCTTTAAAATCCGAAAGCCTGGCTCCTAGATTGTTATTTCTAGTGAGGATTTATTGCTCTTTGGGATATGACTCCAATGAAGTTAATAATCAAAGAGATGGAAAGGTCCAGTTTATTGTCTGCAAGCGATAAAAGATAATCCTGAATACTGATGTCCTGACTAGTGATTAGGAGATAGAAGGAACTGGCAGAGGGAAGGGAACAGGAGAACAGCACTGTGGCTGAAGGTATGCAATTTCTGGTGGTGATTACCTTCCAAGTAATTAGTTTTTAAATCAGGCAGACATTTTGGGAGCCACTTTAATTATTTATGTTCTCTTTTATGCTTATTATTTATTGTAGATTCTCACATATAGGCACAGTGTGGTGTAATGGGGTCACTCAACCTGAACTGAGAACCATCTCCATCTCAGATATTTTCTCAGAATTTCCCTATCGGCAGTAGGCACAAGATATTGTAGGAATTCTTTGGCCACGTTTCCCCTATAATCTCTCCTCTGGGACTTCCATCAGGTTTCTTCATCTGCATTCGCTTCTTACTTTCTCCCATTCATTATAGGTAGCAATCAGCAAATGGGGTGAGGTTTCTCCTCCCTCCCCCAAAGCTACTTTCCTTAAATATATGCTTAAATATTCCAGTCAAATCTCTTGGCACTCAAAGCACTTTTCATTTTGTGAAACTGCATTTATAGAAGAAAAAGAAAAAAAGCAGGGGGAGAAGGGAGAAATGACTTGTACGACGTTGTCCCAGGAGAGAAAAATGCACTTCTGGAAATTACTCGATTCTCATCCTGAATTTCACTTATGGATTTTCTTGTGCGTGCGGTTCCCAGCATCTGCTCAAGTGCAATACAAATACCATCTTTACACACATTTAACAGTTTTCCTATAAAGAATGTAATGTTCTGTGAAATTTCTGTTGGCTCTCTGCTGCTTGGATGGTTTGCCCTGGTTTATTTATTCAATTTACAGAGCCACCTTGCTTCATGATTTTGAGAAAAGCAGTTTAAAATGTCCTAAAGGAGTTTAAAAGGTTGTCCTTTGTAGATCTTACAAAGCCAGTACACAAAGACACTGAGAGTAATAGTGGTGATGTGCTAGGAGACATAGTTTTCTAGTCTCAAGTCATCCATGAAGTTATTTGGGTGACTTTGGGCCAATCGCTTTCAGCCCAACCCAGTGTTTTGTGATGGGAATACAACGCTCATCACCTTGAACAATTGGTGACTAGTGAGGAAAATTTCAATTAACAGTGATGACAGTGAACATTTTTACAGTTCAACATCAAGAACAAAATATG
This sequence comes from Pareas carinatus, assembly GCA_032468095.1. Classification (NCBI taxonomy): domain Eukaryota; kingdom Metazoa; phylum Chordata; class Lepidosauria; order Squamata; family Pareidae; genus Pareas; species Pareas carinatus. Next base: position 208,228 of record JANHFO010008496.1, on the reverse strand, counting down.
AGTCATTGCTATTCTAGAGCAACCAACATTTTTTCCCCTTTCTTGAGATTTTAAGCCTCAAGGCTTGTGAGCAAGTGAAGTTGGGAGAAAGCAGGAATAGATTTTTTTTTACAGTACCAAGATGGCTACATTTAATGCCATAGCAGAACTCTATGCCTTACAAGCTATCCCATGCTTCCACAGTTCACATTTCCCCACATTGGAAATCACTGTGTTGATCACCAGAGCTAGGCTTCAAGACAAATACAAGGGATTCAAAATATAGTAGTGAGAAATCAGTAGAGCTGAGTAGTCCACTAAAATAACTTGACCTGAAAACATCTAGCACTAGGGGGTGAGCCTACAAACCTGTCAAAATGGATTAGCTGAAGTATTAAGACTTAAATCCTATATTGATCTTATTAAGGTTACTTTGGCAGGATTTGATGCCATTGACTGAAAAGCAACATTATAGGTGGTTAGTTACTTCATTGCAGGAAAAGCAATCAAGTAGCTTCATAGAAGACTGACTGTGGCATGAACTTTCATAGACCAGTCGACTTTGCTGACATAGTGGGTGCTAATTCAGGAAAAAGCTTGCTACAATAAAACTGTCAAGATTTTAAATGTACGACAGGATCCTTTGCTGCTTGTATGAATCACGAAGGGATAAACAAACTCATTGGTAATTAGTCCTGAAGTCGTATTTGAATGCTTCAGCTCAAGTCAGCAAAAAAAGTTCTATAGCGCTGCAATAAGAAAAATCTGGACACCTTTTCTAAACTTTTCCTGTGGAGAAATAAGAGTTGAACCTTACTGGGATAGCTAAGACTCTGGTTTGGTAGCTTTATCATTTGGCTACTTTATGAATTTAGCTAAGTTGGGTCTATGAACCTAACTGATTTGTAACCTTGGATTAGCTGTAGTCTGTTAGTCAAAACTGTGGAATCATGGGATACAGAATTCACATTTCGACTCGGCAACTTTGAGCAAGAGCACTTCGATCTTGAATAAAGGTATCTTTAAACTGGAACTGGGTACCACATAAACTGAACAAACAACAGTTGGATGGATTTATATCTGTGCAGTGAGGAGAATCTCCAAAGCTGCCTTTTGATCTTCCTGGGAATCAAGATTTTTTATTTTATTCAGCAGTTCGTTTTCTCTTCAGTTAAGAACTAGTTTCTTAACTGTCCACCTTTAAAGAGCTCTAACTTTTCTTCACAGCCACATGTCTGGAATGTCTTGCACTCCTACTTGTGCAAGAGATTGGACTAGAAGAGTGGCCTCCAACCTTTTGGGCACCAGGGACTGATTCCATGGAGAAACGTTCTTCCACGGACTGGAGGGGGTGTGGTTTTACATGCTGTCTACATCTGGCCAATGGGGCATGGCTTGTTTACGCAGCCTGGTTGCTAGCATGCCATGGACCGGTGCTGGTCCACGGACCAGGGGTTGGGGACCCCTGGACTAGAAGACTTTTAAGGTCTCTTCCAACTCTGTTATTCTGTTACCATGTACCATGGTTGTACATCCTGAACTAATCAGGATGTAGAAGGATTGGAGAAAAAAGGACATACATATATACTCTTTGAATCCAACCTCGTCACCCCAAAAAGCCTCATCTGATTATTTCCATTTGAAACATTTATTTTTGGAAATACATATTAAACACTATTATTTATACAAAACAGGACTAAATTCATCATAATGCATACTGTTCTCAAAAAGGCCATTTTTTTAATCATTTGGATGAACTTTTTTGGTTTTACTCAGTAAACACTCTCCCAAACATACAATATAAAAGGAGAAAGCTGTTTTAGTCCTGCTTTTGCTGGCTGAAATACTGCTAAACATGGTATGATGATACAACTACGTTTAGTTTTTATTTTACTGAAATGCATGGAAATGGGGTGTGGAGACTTTCTCCATTTCTTAGTTATCCATTTCATAAACACTTGAAATATAGATATTTATATATATTTTAGATAATGCACAATTTTAATTTTGCTAAAATATAGCAAGTCAGCAAGTAAAAAAAATATTTTTCCTCAGCTTAACACAGCTCAGTAAAGTTTTTCCATTTTTCTTTTCTTTTGTCTTGGGAGGGACAACTTAAACTTTTTAAAGGGCAGTTTAGATTTAGATTGACTTTCAATACCAAACGTATAACGAAGAGTACTTGAAGACACAATTCACCATGGGCAGGAATGACAAACAGACAAGGATCACATTTCCTGACAGTTTGGATTCAGGGGGGAACAAACATCTGTCCTGGGTAGGAAGGACGCACTTGCGCCTCACAAGAGTTCTGGATGGAAGACGGCTTAATACGCTTAGAAGACCTGCGTGAAGATATGCTCATCTGCTGGCATCCTACAGCTGGTATTTGATGTCTTATCCTGAGGCATTTCTGCCTGTTGAGAATGTCCACCCAAGTGAGCAAGAGGAAATCAGAGCCTTTAATGCTGGAGGAAGTCAAGAATCAATACATAGGCTGTTCTGTTTAGAGTGTTCCACAAGAGGGCAGTATTGCTTTCTAGTTTCAAAAAGGAACAATTAGGCATCCTAACAGCATGTGGTCCTTCGGAGTTGGCTCTTTTGAGTCTCTGTTCAAACAAAATAATGCTATAACCTATCGACTTCTTGATTAATCATAAATACTGAATAAAAAGTCTGGATCAAATTAGCATTCCATTCTCACCCCACATTAATTGTTATGGAGAAGTTGCCTCTGTCAGCTTCCTCAAAGGAAAACCTTTTCCCCATTAGGAATATAGACATCCCTCTACTGCGTAAGGACTGGTTGGAGAATGTGAATGAATTCTATATTAAAAGAACTTTCTCAGTAACTTTCAGCATGCAGTATGTGAGAGATTTATACACAGCCTTTTGCACATGTTTGTAAAGTCTTTCCTGTGCAGTGGGTTGGGTTAATGGTTGAACTTTGGAGTTATGGGGCCTGAAACCCAACAAATCCGAACGGTACCAAGTCAGAAAACAATACAGAGTGTGACTTTTCAGACTGAGATGTACATCTGATATAACTATGGATGCATACCTGGGATGCTTTAGGTGTAAATAAAGGGGTTACACACAAAAGCTAAATGCTGAGATAATTTAACCTATCCAGACTTCAAGAATGTTTTGGGTATTTTGAAGAGAAAAGGAGCTAAGCACAACAGTAATTACTGGGGTCTTCTAAGTACACGAATTTCCACCCTGGGAAAGCTTACACCAAAAGTCCTTGAACAGAAGTCTTACTCAAATGTAGGATGTACCCTTTCATTTCTGGAAAATCAACAGGTTTTGGGGGTTCAGTCCTGATGAAGGCAGAGATGGGAAGAGGAAGATGAAAGAGGTGCCTTTTTAAGACTCAGGATGATCTATGTTTCCAAAGGGTGGATTACTCTTAAAATAGAGTCGCCCTATTACCCTACAGTAGATCACCACTTTTTATTGAGTCTGCTAGTTCTCTACTATTGTTGTCATTTTAAGGGGAAGGGGGGAGAAATAAGGCATGCTGGAGTAAGAAATGTATAGTGCTGTGCAGAATTGTGCCATGCAACCATCATACATCTTTCTATCACTCTACCATGTCTTTGAAAATGTGTCTAGACATAACAAACTTCTTCTGAAATGGGTAGAGTTAGCTACATAGAGCAAAAACAAAACAAAATCACCCACACTGGAAATTAAACAAAACAACTCCTTTTCCTTTCCAAGGTTTAGAACGCTATAAACTTTGGTACGAGATAAACCAAGTGGCTTGCAAAGATTTGTATGGATCTGAGGCACTGAAGCAGAAAAAGGCTTTTCTTTAATCATCTTCTATCCATAGTGAAGAAGATGATTCTGTGGCACATTCATCCAGTCTATTTTCTAAGGAAAGCTGCTCTGTCCAGATCTGATGTTGCCCTGTCAACATTGTTCCGATATGCCATTGCTTAATTGGGAATACAGCTGCATGGAGACAGTAAGACATGCACAGCACGCTCTTTTCTTATTTAACATAGCTATGCTTCATATTTACTAGATTGGCACAATACTAACAATCACTTCAAATAATTGGGTCAACGCTACTTGGCTTAAACAATAGTGCAGGAATCTATGAAAAAGACCTCTTGATTCCCGATTAACAGAAAAAGACAATTTCAATCATTGCTCATCTTGGTTTCAGGAGACTCAAATTACTATAATTGTTTGGGAATCTCTTCCTTAGCTCCAAGAAAAGAACATGGACCATTCCTGGTCAAGAACCTATGCTAAAGCGGTCACCATAATATCAAAACTCAAGAAAGGCCCCACCTGTTGAGTTCATCCTGAACCTGCTGTCCCTATAACAACTCATTACTATATCCTAAAAGGAAGGACAGGAGAGATGTTTCACATCACAGAGACTGGAAAAGAGCAAGGTACGATGATTGTTATGGAAAGCACTGTTATTTGGTCAATTAACATCAGCAGCCTGGATACCATTGGCAAAGAGGAGAAAAAGGCAATGGCACCAGCAAAGGATTTATAGGATCGCGTTTTAAAGAAAGTAGGGAAAACAGGGAAGGGGTGACTACAGAGCATTACATTTCATTGGCCACCAGTTCTTCCTTGTCAACCACCCCATTGGAGAGAGCGTTCTGGCTTTCATTTAAACGCTTAACTCTGTAGGCTTCAAAATGGATGCTGCTAGTAATGTCTTTGATGTTTTGCATGTGTGTCCTGGGAAAAAGAGAAGAGAACATTTTTAAAATAAAGGAAGAGAGATCTCTTTAGGTCCAAAGTTGGAGGTAAAACCAACACAATTTTATACCGGAATGTAAAAGTTCTATAATACAATAGTAAAGCATATATTTTACATAGCCAAGTTTGAATCTTGCCATTGTCAGGAGATATGAAAATTTGATGTGTTGAATTTTGCTGTTTCCTAAAATTGGCAAGATTTCAATAAATTGACAATACTTTTGCAAATTTTGACTTGTTCACATACTATATTAAGTCATGGTTTAAGCAAGCTTTATTGACTAAACCCCTGGGTAGTAGGCCATAAGCCATGGATGGGAGTGCATACAAAAACATGCATGTGAAACCAAATCCCACTACAATATCTTGAGTCACATGCATCTCCAACGATGGTAGAAACAAAACCAGACTGGAGGGTTTCTGTTTCTATGGAATGGTGCAATCCTCCCCACAATCCCAGTTTGAAAAGTAAATTGCCTTAAAGCATCCAAATTGCCTTTTAGGAAATTGACACCAACCTTATCAGGAGATCTCTCAAGTAAGCAAACTCACAGTGTGTTGTATTCTCAACTGTCAAAGAAGAAGACGGACCAAACAATTAGCATAAACTCATACCTGCTAAATTCCAGAACAAGACAAGAGTTCAAAATAAAATTCAATTCATAAAAAATCTGCAATAAACATAGTGCAGTTTCCTAATTCTAACAGGCTAGAATAGCAAGAGGAACCTCTATCATAGTGGTCCAATTAAATTGTCTAATGATTGACTGTACCTCTGACTATTTCTCTGGGTGTGATGTTTCCAAAATCACTTTATCACAAACGTTGGCCTTCCAATAGGTGAAGGTAATGTGTGCTAGTCATGTCCGACTCTAGGGGCGGGGCTCACCTCCATTTCTAGGTCAAAGAACCAGAGCTGTCCAAAGATGTCCCCCTGGTCGTGTGGCCGGCATGACTAGAAGCCAAAGGCGCTCAGAATGCTGTTACCTTCTCACCGAAGTGGTCCCCATTTTTTGACTTGCACTTTTACAGGCTTTCGAACTGCTAGGTTGGCAGAAGTTGGGGCAAGTAACGGGAGCTCAGTCCGTTATGCGGTGCTAGGGATTCAAAATGCTGAATTGTCGAATTTACAATCAACGAACTCAGCGTCTGAGCCATCACGCTATTTCCACGAAATATAAGAAATGGGCACAGTTACTGTAAGCACAAGGCTTACAATAACATCCCTTTTTATTTCAGGGCCTGGTTGCTTGTCTATTCCAGTCCTCTGACATAGGAAATCCTTTTTGCAGTTCAACTTTTAACACTTGGGGCTCCTTCATAGGATTTTAAAAACAAACATCCAAACTTTGTAGCAGAAGCAATATATACTGACATACAAATGCCAATAGTGTCAACAGTAACTGTTGGAAAAGCTTCTGCCATTCCTGATCAGTTAAACAGGCTTAGAAATGTTTAGCAAACATATCTTCTGCAATCCTGTCCTCTCAAAACTGTTTCAAGGAAGATATAAGATTATTATGATCTCAAAGATTCAAGGAGAATTAAAACATAGATATTCTTTGAGTTACAACTGCAATGGTTAACCCTCAAAGGTGCTTTTTCCAAAAGCAACTGGTCTTTCTTTGCTTTTTCTTCAAGACGTTTGGCCTCTCATCCAAGAAGCTTCTTCAGGTCCAACTGGATGGTGGGGAATGGAAGGATTCTGTTCAGTCAGAACTGAAGAAGCTTCTTGGATGAGAAGCGAAACATCTTCAAGGAAAAAACACAGTGATTCCAGTTGCCTCTTGAAAAGGCACCTTGGGAACAACCATGACCTGAATGACTGAGAATCTCCATAGATATAATGGTAACTCGTGATGGTCATAAAATGGGTCATTCACATGACCGACCTGATTTTTATGACCTTGTTTGGCACTGGTTCGTTAAGCAAATCAATGGTTTCATATAGGCACAGTTCTGTTGAAAAATGGAAGTAAGTAAATGTTGATTTTGGGCAAGGCGGCCATAAAATGCAGTTGCATGACCACAGAAAACAGCAGGTGGCGTTAAGTGTAGCCTGGTTGGGTAGCACCAGGAGTGCAGTCATGTGACTGTGTGGGAGGGCTCTGTTCAGATCTGGGTCATAAGGACCTGCCCCCAGGTGGGTCTGCTGGAATTTCAAAGGGTTGCTAAGCGATTGGTGACTGCCTATATATCCTTCTCCTGTACATATGACATAATGTCATACAGAATCACAATTTGGTTCAAGAAGGTAATAAAACACATCGTGCCCCCCCAAAAAAATACAGACTAAAGCTCTCTTTGTCTCCTTTGCTTTATTCTCAGTGAGGCGGGATTCCAGCTTTGTTTGTAGTAGCTGCTACAGAGAATGGAATAACTGTAGTAGTGTTTAGTGTCAATAATGAGAGAGCGAGAGGCAAGGGATGCTACTTGGAAACGTCTCCTTCAGTCCATTTGGTTACAGAGCTGCCAGCTTTAATATATTAAAATCTCTACAGGGCATGAATTAAATCCTACTTATGCATGGCTAATAGCCTGCGTGGCGCTTCGCCATAAAGAAGGAAGAGGTCTCTGCCGTGAAAAGTTAGCGATTTGAAATTCAGCAGAAGGGAAACAGGAAGGGGAGGGAAGGGGTGATGAAAGAACGATTCTGGGGCTGTTGAGGCTGCTGCATATGCTTAAGCTCAGGGACAGTAAGGTACGGCAAGTCTTCACATAAAAGGTAATGAGGGAGAGAGAAGAAAGACGGAGGGAGGAAAGGATTGGAAGAAAGGGTAGCACACAGACGTCCTGGGCAACAGCTGCAGGCGTGTCTGCTCTTTTTAGTAATTATGCTATTCTGTTACTCTTTAAAGCAATATTTATGGAGTCTTTCACAGCATAAGTGTGTTCTCCACTGAATGTAAAAAATTATAACTTGGTTTTAAATTGCTGAGATTTATACCAGGTTATGAGCAACAGAATGGATGGAAATGTTTACTAACACCCAGGATGGTGCAACTTGATCAATGTATGTTAACTGCAGGGTTAATTGCAGCTAGCATGTATTGATCAAGTTGTAAGCCACAACTACCTTTCCTCTAGTCTCCAAAGACTGCCGCTACTGCTCACTGATCAATCACCAGAAGACCTTCTGTGCTTTCAGAAAGCCTCAGGATGCTGCCTCATTTCACACAATGACATTTATTTATTTATTTATTTCGATTTCAAAATGAAACCATTCCCCTTCAACAGTTTTGAGCCAGGCTGGGATTCTGGAAATCTCCCTTTTACGGCTTGTATTTCGTCAGCTTCTAAAGGTTGAGAATTTGTGTGGAGATATAGAATTAAACATGAGGTAGTGGAGTTTTTGGATGAAGCAACAAATCAAAGCTATTTTCTCTTACTCTGACAATTCTTAATCCCTTTTCAAGCAATCATTAAACAACCCAACCCACAAAATATGACTCTTATTCTACCCGGCAGAGGGCAGCAAAGCACACAGTCTTGCAAAAGGGGATGCATTGCCATCTTTGCACATTCAAGATGTTACTTTAGCAAATCTAAAGTCACAATAATGGGAAGGAAACACAACAAACAGGAATTCTTACCTTCAATTGTGCCCCATTTTGTTTTCCTTCCCAGAATTCGTCTTCCATTAATCTGGTATTCTTGGTCACTGCCCACCACAGCAAATGGAATCATTTCCTACAGTGAAATGTTTGAATCAGAATGGAAGGTGAAACAATCTGGCAACTTTTCATTGTATTAAACAATGCATATATTAAACAATTTAAACAAATGTTTTTATGCCCCCCCCCGCTTTATTTCTGTGATTTCTTAGATTGGCTTCAGTCCTTCTACAAGAATTGCTTCACACCTAGGGATTAACGAAAAGTCCAGAGGTGAAGAAGTCAGGGTCAAATTAATTATAAAGTTTTCCCCCCCAAGAAACTAAGCTTTTTTGCGAAGTACTGATGAAGAGTGGTAAAGTCTAGATTTCAGAGAAAAACCTCTTATTTTCCAAAGGTTTAACAATATGGTAGCAAGACTGTTAAATTAGAACCAGGCATTGTGGATAAATTAATTATAGTCTTCTTTCATCTGTATCTGGTTCACCATCCAGTTCCTAATTTAAACCTATGTGTTGCTTTTAATTTGATATTTATTTGCATGCTTTAATCTCAATTACATTTTGGGGAGCTGTACACCATTCAGAGTCAGTTGATTAGGGGTGCCCCAAAGCCACGTACCGGACCATAAGACGCAGGGCGCCCAGAGGCATTCCGCGGGGCGATCCAAGATCCAGAGACTGGCCTGCAGGACGAACTGGAGTGTTCCCGGCACCCCGCGCTCCACGGGATGCTCCAGTTCGGCCTCCAGGAACGATTTTCCGGTGCACGGAGATCGCTCCGCGGGACGCGCCAAAGCCGAAGGATCGCCCTG
>JANHFO010008496.1:137356-152056 GCA_032468095.1 Pareas carinatus | reverse complement strand
TTCACTCCCCCATATGACAGTAGCTCTAAGAAAGAGGGAAGGGAGGCATAGTAGCTAGTGCAGACTCTCAGAATGTTTCAAGGAGGTTCCCTGACCCAAAGGATTGATAGATTCTTTTTCCAGTTGTTTTTTAAATATTTCTCACAAGACTTGCTGCATGGAATTTTTTTTCCTCAATGAGGCTTACACGTAAAATAAAACCTCAATAATGCTTCCTAGTAAGTTACTCTACTGGCCTCTTATTTCTCAGGCCCTCCTGGAATCTTTTTCAAAAAATGATGTGAATATTCACCTTCTGTTGTCTTCTGGTAAGAAATTTGACTTTAAATAACAATTTAAGTTTTAGCAATCTTAAATTTGAGTAAATAACTATTGAACAAATTGTTTATCATCAAGTTACTTGCTTTATGAGTTGGTTTCTTTTGAAAAAAAAAATGGAATTGGAAGGTGGAGTGTCCAAAAATAATGATGGAACATTGTCAAAACCAACATTAGTATCATTCATCTATATCTGTTCCACCTTTCTTTCTAGCAAACTCAAGGCATTTGTTATTCAAAATAAATAAATAAAAATAACCTAACTACAGAGGAACAGTTAGCGTTCTACAGAGGAAATGATAGATCACTTCCTGACTACAGTCATCTTTGCTTCACCCAACTTTCAGTAAGTGATATAAACATGTCCTCACCCAACAATGGGTGAATGACTATAGGAGATCCTATAAGGGATCCTTCTGTAGTGTGGGAGAGATCTTAGTAATTCAACATAATTCAAGTTTCGCTTGTATGTTACCATTTATCTTTGTCCATCTTATGACTATGTTGGCTGGTAATTCTGAAATTTGCTTTCCCAATGCAGTTAGCGATTACTTGATTGGTGAAATCAGACTTCTTGATGGTGCAGTGGTCAGACTGCTGTATTGCAGGCTAACTCTATACTCACTGCTAAGAGTTCAATCCTCACAGGTTCAAGGTTGACTCAGTCTTCCAGTCTATCCTTTCAAGGTCAGTAAAATGAGGACCCTGATTGTTGGGAGCAATATGCTGACTCTGTAAACCACTTAAGAGATGGCTGTAAAACACTGTGAAGCAATATATACATAAGTCTAACTGCTATTGCTATTGATTTTCATGGAAATATCTTCTTTAGAGGAAAATGTGTATGATCTATTTATTTAAAAATATGATCAGCTAGCCCTTTTATCTTCAGTAGCCTTTATGATACTGTTTTTTTTCCAGATTTGAGTCCCAGACTTGGGAACTGATATTCCAAACTTTGCAAAGAGAAAATTCACTGATGAAATTGTAAAGCCACTACAATAATGGCGGCCAATGTTTCTTCTCAACTTTCTTTCTATTATCTTTAACCTAGAAGAATGGGTGGCAGTCTATACATTTTGCTTCCAGAATAAAACATAACAGAATTACACTAATTTGTGGATAAATCAGTAAACACAATTAGATGTTTGTAACTGCTCTCCTCTCATACCACCTAGATAGATATATGGACAGGCCCAACTCCTTTCAGTCCCAACTCCTTTCAGTCTTCTTACTTCTATAATTCACACAGACTGCCAATCAATCAGAATAGAGCTGGAAGGGGCTTTGCAGGTCTCCTATACCATTTCAGACAAGTGGATGTCAAGTCTCTTAAAAACCACCCACAACCTCTGAAGGCAAAAGCTGTTCCACTGGTTAATTGTTCTCACTGTTAGGAAGTTTCTCCTTAATTCCAGGTTGCTTCGCTCCTTGATTAGTTTCCACCCATTGTTTCTTGTCCTGCCCTCTTGTGCTTTGGAGAATAAGTAAACCCTGTCTACTTGTCCCTCAATTACTAGAATACTGCTATCTTGTCACCCCAGTCCTCCTTTTCTCCAGACTAGCCAAACCCAAATCCTGCAAGCATTCTTCATATGTTTTAATCTCTAGATCTTTAATCATTTTAGTTGTTCGTCTCTGTACTTTTTCCAAAGACTGATTGTTTTCTTTTGTCAGCTGCCTATTTTTTTTAGTTTTAAATGACCTTAGAAAATTTTTTAAGCTGCTCAATGTGAGGAATCATAGACTTTGTCATTGATTCATAAATCAGTGCTGATTTTTAAAAAGAGAAGTTTCATGACTAGATGCCAAAACCAATCGACTAATGCTATACAATCCAAATATTAATGCAAAATTATTTTTACAAAAAGATTGTGTGCATAAACAGCTCTAGATGAAGATTATCTTCATTCTAGATGAAGATAATACTGTACAAAACCACAAAAACTGCACAGCTATGGGTATACCATCAAGGTCTAACCGGAATATAACTTTACCGTTTATGGAACCATAATAGATTAATGTTAAAAACCAGGACTGGTTCAGCAATCCACATTTTGGAGGTGCATTATAAAATATTTCAAAACCTTAAACATTTTTAAAGAGTATTATCCAGATTGCCATCCTATAATCATAATGTAATTTATAAATTAATCTTTACTTTTTGTTTTGGTGTTGTATTTTGCTCCCAGAGTTCACTACATTTGAGTCAGGTGAACTTTAAAAAAATCTTTTCCAAAAACCAGAAAAGCAAAACAACGAAAAATGGCACCAAAACAAGCAAAGGACGATGGTGCTCTAAAGTGGGGTCCCCAACCCTCAGGACATGGATCAGTACCAGTCTGTGGCCTGTTAGGAATTGGGCTTCATAAGTAGCAGGCAGGCAAATGAGCAAAGCTTCATCTGCACATGTCCAGGATCTAGGTTGTGTGCAAATTTAATAAATCAAATCAAATCAAATCAAATCAAAAGCATCCTCCCCTCAATCTGTGGGAAACTTCCATGAAATCGGTCCCTGTGCCAGAACGGTTGGGGGTTATTGCTCTAAAGAGTTTCTCTAATTTCATTCCATGTAATAATGATAAACATTTGTTAAGGTAAAGGAATTGTGCACATTCCTAATAGATTTTTATTAATGGAAATTTCAAATGGTAAGAGCTTGCATCAGCTATTCTGTGGATCGACAGTCTATGTCTCAGTTTCATGGAATATGCACTGGATCAACAATCATAACATATATATTCTATTGTACTGTGGGCTTTCACATTCCTTCCAGGCCTGGGTTCTTCCAGGGTACAGTTTCAGAAATTCAATATTTATTTTTCGTCTTGGTTTTTCCCCTCCCTCCCAATTCTTTAATACGTATTTGATATAGGGAGATATATTTGAGATAGGAAAAAGGCCACAAAGGAAAAGGACTGCCAGAAACAATAGTGGACAAGAAATAAGATGGAGCTAACTTTTCAAAGAATATGCTATTAAAATGTGATGGATTTGGTCAGTATTTAGAATAATTCCACTCTCCTGTAATGAAGGAACTGGCTTTGGCATTTTGAAATCCTGAACTAGATTTATTTAAATCAGCTGTATGGAATTCTTTATATCAGAGATTTCAAACTTGTGATGTTCAAAATGCTACTAAAATGTTACTATAAGCTACTAATGTAGGTCACTATATTCGTGTTTTTTCTCACTTCTATGGAACTAACCTGTAGTCTCGGTTACCTTCATTTTCTATAGAAGAATCCACTTCCTCCAGAAGATGCTCGATAACAATTGGGATGCTTTGAAGTTCACCAACAAATGAAGGGTTCTTGTTTTAAATCTTGCAATAGCAATAGGGAAGCCCATTTCTTATCAATTCATTTAATATCACAGCTGCCTCATTTGAAGCTCAATGCTATGAATTCAATTATATGAAGTTTGATGATTTGGGAATTGTAATTGCAGCACATCTAGACGGCACCAAATTGAGGGAGCCTTCACACAATCTGAAACTGGGAAGTATTTCCAATGCAACCTGATGTTACTCTGCTCCACAAGGACTATCATTATCTTCCTACTTTCTACTCATCCATATGACCAGATTGATAGGGTTAGCCTGAGGATTCTAAGTGGAAAACACTAACCACTGCATGCAACAGTTTTGTGGGATTCTTGCCTAGCAAAGAAGAAACATACAACTATACCACTTCAGTCGTGCTCAGGGTTATCTGAGATCTATTCTATGGGCACTGGGTAGTCACACTAAGGATTACCATGGTCATATGAATCAGTATGAAGAAGGCAAATACGATATTATTCTTCTGGACCGGAGTAACATCAGGGACAAGATCCTAACCTGACAATATAATAAGAGCAACATTATTTCCATTCTCACTTGCTTTGTCTACTATACTCAGGGATCTCCACATCTTAGATTATTCTATAGATACCTACAAAACAACTTTCCCTAATCTGTGGTAGGTAGTGTCTTGTGTAGGTTGTATTTCAATTCTCAACCAACGTCCTAGGTCTGGAGACAGCATACCAGAAAAAGTTGATATACATTTATAGTATACATGCCATCGAAATTGGAATGTTATATATCTAGTATTTGTTATTTAGTAGTTTATCTAAAACCAACTTTGTCTAAGTAAGTCAACATCTAAGCCTACTGAATAGAAAGAAATGAGCCATTCAGAGTCCAGCAGTGTTATATTAACGGTTATTAAAATGTCTTCATGGTTATCGCTTAGATAGTCAGGCTAGAAAGCCTGTTCTGCAGGGAAGAATCAGAGATATGCAATGCTGCTAATCAAGAGTACACAGCATTCGTCTTTGCACTGTTGCTTTGGTTTTTTTGCATGCAAAATTATAAATGGCTTAATACCTTTACATATTTACAGAAAACAACCGGTCTGCGTCATAACGTAGCAGGCTGAAGAAGCCTAGCTCCAGCTTCAAAGTCCAATATTCTTTTTGTTTGGGGACCCGGAAGGATCCGAAATCACCCCGAAGAGGTGACAAGAAAAAGGAGCCCGAACCAGGTGGTGGTCAGTTTGGGTGAACTGGGAATATCTTTGAACAAACAAAAGAAAGACCGCCTGTATTTTTGAACTGTGTGAGCAAATTTTAAACTTTTCCTGAATAAACTTAAAAGGGGAAAAAGAAATCTTAAAAATAAGCTTCCAAAGAGAGGGGAGGGGGGGAATGGCAGGACACTATGAAATGAAAAAGAGAAACTTTTAAGAAGATAAAAATAATATTAATAAAAGTCTGGGGAGGATTTTAAGAGACCTTGGAAAAACTGAATATAGGAAGAACAAGCTTTTTTTTGAAATTTTTATGAAATATTTTGTAAAAGGTTATATTGATGTGGGGAAAGCAGAAAGAGAGAAAGAAAAGAGAGGCATCTAGCAGTGGAAAAAGAAACATAATGACTTTGCAAATTTAAATGCTGGATATAATAATATAAATCATGGATTTTTAATATCTATATAATTTTCAAAGAGAAAAAATGGAATATACAATACAACCTATTGGAGAACTGATACAGAGACTGTGCAAAGAAGAAGAGGAAAATAGAGAAGAGGAGAAGAATAGGCAAAAAATGGACGTTGGATAAAAAGATTAAACTATAAACTATCTCAAAAATATTATAAAAAAACAGGAGAAGGAAAATAATTAACAATAGCAACAGAATACTGAGGAAAATACCAACAAAAGATGAGAAATTAAGCACTATAAGAAATGAGATGAGGACATATAAAGACAAATTAAAAGGCCAAAACAGACTTTTAATAAAATGGAAAAAAATTCAATGTCAATTTTACTTCCAGAGGATAAATTCAAAGAATAAAGAAATAAATTATAGAGGATCTAAATTGACTGATCCTACATGCTAAGTAGGCTCAGATCTGATGAGTATTTGAATGGAAAGCTACCAGGAAATGTAGACCACAATGGGAATTCAACAGCAAACAATATATAGGTGCTTGTCAAGAGATATATATATGGTTATGACTATTAAGTAATTTGAAATTGAACTTATTGATTTGTTTATAGATTAAAATTATATTCTATTTTTGTGCAGGTGTGTAAGGCAGCATATGCAGTACTCCCTCCTCTCATTTTTCCTAACAACAACATTGTGAGGTAGTTTGCTGAATTTGCCTATTTCTGGTTTTCATTTCCCACGCCCCTCCACCATCCCACTGATGCTCTACAGAAATTTTCACCCGATCAGCAACTAGCATATTAAATGACAAACAGCAGAATAGTAAATGATGCTTGGAATGTAGATCTCCTGTTACACCATGCCTATATAATTCAATCAAAATATAAATATATTTTGAATTACATAAAAAATAATAATAAAAAGAAGTGGGAGAGACTTTGAGATGATCGAAAAACCTTTAGTAAGATGAAGTCAAATTCCAAACAAGTCAGCAGTGAACTGCTGAGATTACTGACCTGTAATTCCGTTATACCTCTTTGGGACATAGCTAAGTTGTGTGTATTCATGCAAAGTTTAAAGAAAAATAAAATATGTTCATGAACTAGGATTTTCTCTCACCTCCAGAGGGCAGCTCAGTTCTTCCTTTCTGTTCCAAAGAAGTGCCAAGCTTGTGAGCTAAGGAGGACAGCCTGGTTTCCTGGACACTGAGAAACGTTTGAAGGAATATGTTCCTCACCTCACGGAGGGGAATGAGGTGAGTAGTGTCTATATATACAAAGACTTCCTTAGTTTCAGAAGCTATACAGAGTTTCTTTATCCTGTAACTGTCCAGCATCTTGAAAATCAGCATGTTACCCTTTGAGAGAGAGGTTCTCTTTACTTGCTTCTAACTATGTTGTTTCTATTCACTTCAGATTGGAAAATTGCCTTTCCTGTACAGGCAAGATCTGGAATTTTCCCATAGTAGATTTTGAATTAGGAATAGCAGAAGATTTCAAATATTATTTCTATTTAAGGAGACAGAATAAAAGAAAAAGTACTATAGCTAAATGCTACATGTTCTGATGCCAATGCCAAACTGGAAATATTGAAAGATGTATCTGATCCTTCCTCTTTAATCTAAGCAAATTGATTACTGTTAGTTCCAATGGCAGAGAAATATATGAAGTTCATGTTTCTAGTTAAAACATGTGTGTGCTTACATACCCACGCAAGCTTTCATGCCTTCCACATCAATGTCCATAAAGTATAAACATTAAATTTGCTCAGTGTAGTTACTTACACTCGCTATGAACTCTTACCAATTGGAATTGAGTGTTCTTGACAAGCATTTCAATAATATCCTGCCAATTAAGATATAAAAGAGCAACCAGAATGACATCAAGTGTTACCAGTTCTATAATAAATTATTTTTTTACCAATTGGATCTGGCATATATTCAGTTATTTCTAATTTAACAACAGAAAATTCAGTTTAAAACAGATCATTATGTTTTTAAAATCAGGGAAAGGAAATGGAGAGCCCTCTGGATGTTTAAGTAATAATACTGCTGGCGCTTGCTGGATGTTAGGAGAGTTATAATGAAAAACACATTGGTTGCTCACTTTGGTTTATGTACCACCCCCAGATTAGCATTTTGCTAAGGTAAATGAAGGTAAAGTATCTTATGGAAGAACAATCAAAACAACACTCAGAAGGTGCACTCATCCCACCAAGTCTTTTTTTCCCCAAGGTGCACAAATCTCAAGACATTTTGAAAGCCTTATCTAAGAATTTAGGAGATCTTAGGCATTTATGTTTCAGTTTCCTTTTCATGCTATGAGACTAGAAAAAGTTTTATTTACAGACTTTAAAAACATTGATTCCCAAATGTGTCTGGGCACTTTACACTATGAAAAGCTAGAACAGAAATGTAACAGAACAAAGAAATATGCAACCAAAGAAATAAATAAAAACATGCCAGACAAAACCAAATCTTACATAGCTCACCATCATTGTATTCAAAGACTGGAAGAATAATTTAAGTTTTCTTGTAAGTCTTCAATGTGAGAATCATATGAATCCCTAGAGGGATGCTATTCCAGAGGACAGTCACCATGTCACTGAAGGCACATTTCTCTAAGATATTCTTTTCTATATTGCTCAATTGAAGGGATCTGGCAAATCTTACAGGATGGGCAAAACTGCTCAGAGATAGGCAGGCCCTCAATTAACCAGGCCTTACACCATAAAGGGACTTATAAATGATGATCAGTACTTCGAATTATACCTCAAAATCAACTGGCAACCATTTCAACTCACAGAGCACATACCATGGCATGTCTGTTACTGCCTATTCTGTCACAGTCTGGATCAGCTATAGCTTCCTAGTGGTTCTGAAGGTGCTGCAAAAGCAAGCTTTGGCTTTTAATTCCTGCTAGTTATAACTATAGGTTTCACTGAAAGCTGCTAAGTAGAGTTGGCAGTATCAATGACTTTTAGCGATTCAGACACAGAAGTTTTTAACCCTACTTAGAAGTATCTGGGGGGACGTGGTGGCTCAGCTCAGTTAGCATGCTGAGTTTTAGACAATTAAAGGTCTATAGCTTGACAGTTTGAGACCTAAGTGTCATGAGATGGAGTAAGCTCCCATCACTTGTCCTGCCAACCTAGCAGTTCAAAAGTGTGCAAATGAAAATAGATATATAGGGATCACATATAAGCATGCAGGAAGGTAAGTGTCCGTTTTGCCCTACACTTTGTGTTGCAGCATGATGTCATGTTGGTCACATGACCATGGGAACATCTCAGACAATGCTGGCTCTTTGGCTTAAGATACAGAGCTGAGCATTGCTTCCTAAAGTTTGCCACAATTAGTGGGTTAAAACTCTATACTTTGAAGAATCAGGAATATGAGCAATTGAATATGAGCACTTTGGCATGTAAGACAAGGACCTAGCCACTGAACTACGACACCAGAACTCAAACCCCAGTACTGTGCTTGAAGAACTAAACAGACAAAGGAGAAGTCTGCTAATTCGGCTCTTGTTTTCTGTACAATGTATGAACAAATGGTCCTAGGCTTCTTACCCTTGTTAAGGCCCCATGTGCATCTGATGTTGTAGAATATTGTTACCAATTGAATTTGGGAGAAATCAAACTTTCTTATACCAGTATACTTCTGTTTAATTGATTTTGGAACAGAATTTCATGTTTTGGGAGACTTATCTCAGAACAAACATAATAACTTTTGGCAGTTACTTCCGCTTTAAGGATTTGAGAGTTAACAGAAAGCAGAAGCAATTGCCGGAAGAATGAAATAACTCACACTCGAGTATCACCTCAGTTACAAATTCACAGTCAGGATTTATAAACTATTCTTCTCTCAGTGCCAACTTCCCAGCTGCAATGTGGAGTTCATTATTAAGATGTACTATATAAATGTAAAGTCTAATTATTAATTTAATGACTGGACACGTTTTGGTCTGGCCAGCAGCTTGGGTTTAAAGGCAGAATCTGAGCTGTAGAGAGAGATAGAGGTCAGCAGTGCTCCACATTTGAGGTTTTGAGTTGCACAGGAAGGATGTAGCTTCCTTCCTGGTGCACTCAGGTTATAGCCAAAGGCAACATTCAGTTCTCAAAGCAAGGCTGCAAACTCAAGGCCTAATGCTTACACTGGAGCAGCCAGATGGCTTTTATTTTCAAGGAAACCTTTTCTTGCAGAGCACTTATTCCCAGGGCATCACAATTCCACAGTGCATAACAGATGTTCTGACTCCACAACATTTACAGCTTCAAAGCAAACACAACATAGTGCTACAGGACTTCTTCTGTTGACACTGTTGACCAGGGAGCAGCTTCAGTGTGCAGTAAAATAGTGCTAGCCCCATTCAACATCCTCAATTGTTAAACAGAAAAATGTTTTTATAAAATTATGAGCTATCATCAGTTTTGCTGGCTGATAGCAATCCTGTGCCTTGATAGAGTTTTTCACCACTACTCTAGGTATTTTAGTAGACAGGCCAACATAAAGAAATTCCTTCCATTTTTACCCCTTCTAAAATCTACACTTTCAGCACATCAAATGACCACAAAATTGTGCTGCCTACCTGCATAGCCAACAGTTCCAATTTGGTTTGCATAGAATAACACTGAGAATCAGACCGGTGTAGTGGGCAGGGCATTAGGCTATAATCTGGGAGACTGTGAGTTCTAGTCTCACCTTAGGCACAAAGCCAACCTCGTAACCTTGGACCAATTACTCCACTCAACCCTTGAAAAGAGGCAAGAGCAAACCACTTCTAAAAACCTTGCCAAGAAAACTGCAGGGAATAGTCCAGGCTGTTACAAGGAGTGAAAATTAGACTCAAAAGCACAAAACAACAACTAAACAACAACAACAACATATGCCATTAGAGCAGAGAGAAGAAATATCTTGAGTGTCTGGAGATTTTCTATGGAGAACCAACGTACCAGTTTGTTTTCTACTTTACACCTGACCATATCTTACAATAGCTACAATTTTATTAGACTAGCTATTAAAAAACGCTCTTAAAATTACAAACGTGCCTGTTTGTCCAAAATGATTTGGAATTCCAGCTCTTACACTGATCAGCTGCCAAGAATATGGTGAACCAGTTTCAATTTGTGAGCCAGATAAAAACAAGAAAACAAGTCATGTAGCATAGGAAAATGGGAGGTGGGAATATCAGCAAGCTCAATCTAAGGAAGAAGTCTTCTTGGATGTCAATATTAGAGTTCTTATTATAAGGAATCTAGCAGCTCTTATAACCCATCACCAGATGTGAATATTTTTAAAGCTCTGGAGACAAAAATGGCAGTCTATCTTCTGGAAAAAACCAATATGTTATTGAAAGACTTTACCAATACATCTTAAATCCAACATCAGAGAAGACAT
Organism: Pareas carinatus; assembly: GCA_032468095.1. Classification (NCBI taxonomy): domain Eukaryota; kingdom Metazoa; phylum Chordata; class Lepidosauria; order Squamata; family Pareidae; genus Pareas; species Pareas carinatus. The sequence goes on along the minus strand of JANHFO010008496.1, from coordinate 141,401 downwards.
CCAAAACTACTCCCCATATTGTTCTATTTACAAAAGAAATGAAACAACCTTCAGATCTTCAATCTGAATGCTTAGAATATTCTGGGTTTCATCGGATGAATGTTGAAAGGGCCCAATTCAATAAGTTTGGTCTCTGAGCTGCCCAATAGTCTCTGTTATTATGATGTTGCTGCTATGAATGATATGGCTAGCCCATCCTTATATGAATCAAAAACAGAACACAGGTTATTGTTCAGGGGCCAGATCGTTCATTCATTCATATCCTGCCTTTGTGATTTTTTTACAAATAACTCTAGGCTGCAAACATATTCAACACACCTTCCTTTTCTGTTTTCCCCACAACAACCCTGTGAGACAGAGAAAGAGAGAGTGACTGTCCCAAAGATGGCTTTTGAGGCTAAGGCAGGACTTCTCTTAACAATCTCCTGCTTTCCAGTCTGGTGCTTTAACCACTAGACCAAACATACTCTCTGTGTGTATGCATATGTATGCAAGGAAGGGGAAGATTATTTCAATTCTGGTACTTATGTAATCAAGCATATTTCTCAAATCTATGCTACCACCACCCTCTGTAAGCAATTATTTCAGTCTCAATTTTCATTTTCTTTATGTGATATAAAAATGATATATACTGATCGCATACAGTATCAAATCAGATGGGTGTAATGTACGTTATTACATTTCAGCCATCTTTATATATCTTCTTTCTACATTTCTACATGTCCTTAAATCCACGTGCCCCCAGGTTAGTTAGAGTATGGATTGCTGCTCTTAAAATAGTACATGATCAAGAAGACTAGTTTCTGAAAAGGAACAATATAATATTGTAAAACTCAAGGTGAGTTGCCTCTTAAACAAAGGCTAATCTCTATCAGCCTTGATTCATTGTTAAATATTCTCATTATTTGGAAAGTATAATGCAAATTTTAACTAGTTGTCAAGTGCATTTGAGGAATTGAATAGTTGTCATTCATCATCATCATCATCATCATCATCTAGAATACACATAGATTTCTGAGGCCCTTGCAGGAGCTTTTTATGATGAAACAACATTGCAAAATTTTCTAAATCATTGCAGGGAGTTATTTTCTCTGAAATGCAGAGCATTTAGCATTAACAGGATATGAAACATATGCTGGACACCAACCTCTTTAGTATATCAGCTCATCTCCCCATTTCCTAATGTTCCTTGCCCAACCTTCAAGCTTTCTTTCACAATATATCTTCACAGAGTCCACAGGAAGACATATTTAAGTAATAGAGTATTTTTCTGATATTAAATTATAGTGACTTTGTGCAGGCTTAAAGCTAGAAAAGCTTTAAAAAGCACAAAGCTACAATATATTCAAATGGTAATCAATTCCATCTACACCATTGTATCTGGGCACCCTGACAAAGTAGCTGTATGCTAATTACCATATGACAAGTAACAAACAGGAAATCCATGATGCAACATGACAAATGCATAGTGTCCACATAGGATAACCAAATAGAGAAGTAATGTGTTAAAATGATCAGTAAGAAGCAAACAATAATAACTGTACAGATCAGTAGTACTAGTAAATAATTGAGAATGCTCAATCAGATATGATATGCTTTGTAACTCCCCAAATCTGTGGATCAGAAGACACTTTTCAATCCTGCACTGTTAAAATGTTTATTTGCATTTTTAGCATAAAAGAAATACAAGTTGTCATGCACAGGTTCCTTGATCCCAATTTGGATTTATGCTTACATGGGCCAAAATAACTCTATCCATCCCTACTTGAAAATATATTGGGCACTGAACTGGATCTAAAAAAGACAACAGGACAGCCACTTAAGTTGTAGCTGGAAACAAGTTACTAAGACAAAGTAGTCACTGTAATATCAAAATGAGTCCATAAGAACAGCTGAATCCTAGTTTGCTGCCTGAGTCACATAATTTTGCTGAACTCTGTGCATCAATACTGAAGACATGGAAATTCACAAGAGAATAATCTTTGGAACTTATCATTTTGTGAAAGACTTTAGCTCTAACAAGCCTGGGGCTTGGTGAAGAGGATAATCTTACATAAGCAGAGGATAATCTTACATAACCTAGCCTCCTGATATTAAGATACATTATGAATTTGAATCTGTTATCTATTTTTGAAAAGTCTCTCTACCTAAAAAGAGGAAGATGAAATGCTATGTTTCTACATGCTCTAGAATAGATGATACGTTTAAGGACTGAATTAATTTCATATTGGTATTGGGTTGGTATGAATTTTTTTAAATTAGCTTTTTTGTTTCATTTAGTTTATTTCAATCGGTATAATGCTGCTGGTTTTTTAATTGAATAACCACTACTTTATTTCTGATGGTACCATTGTTCGTGTTCACTAATTTTAAATATATATATAATTCAAATAATTAAAAAGGTTTGTATCAGTGGATAATTACCTTAAAGAATGTGAAATTTGTATCTTTGTATTTTAAAATCAGGCTAATTCAGGAGAAACTTTTATTCTGTATATATTGGATACCTCAAAGAATGTTTAAGAAGGTTTGGATGCAGTTGACTTCTGCTGGAACACTGAATCATAAGAGTTTGGGCTCATCTTACTCTTGACACATTTGGGGCTGAAATCCACAGATTGTTAACATGATTTTAGATTGATTACTGCTGGTTAAAGATCCATATGTTCTGCTTGGCTGTTTCCCCAGCATTTGGAATCTATCTAGACATCAAGAGCTGTGACTCTTTCATCCATTGGAGATAGCCAAAAGAATTATTAAACAATATTGGAAGAAGAAATCTATGCCAGACATGCAACAGTGACTGTTGATAGAAGGGATCCGTCAATATTTGAATAGGGGTTGGTGGTTTTTAAGGAAGCATCTGAGAACAATACTTTCAAGCAAGTTAATTAACTTTTGGAGCTACTTTCTGCATTAGATAAATATCTAGGCATTATCCATCCATTTTCTTTCTTCCTTATAGATTTTAATATTAAGACATTTGTTTAATATTGGGATTTCTAAAAGATTGGATTGGTTTGATGCAATAAAAAAGAAAAGGTGAAGTTGTAGCATTCTTCACCAATTCAGAGTCACTCTTGAAGAGAGCTGGGTGATACATAAATTTAACAAATATACCAACAAACAAACCTGTTTTTAAACAGTCATAAAAGACAGTCACAAGCAGAAAACCACATCGACTCTTAAATACCAACAGTTGGACAATTGTGAAATTGTATTTTGTTTCTCTAACAGTGAAGTTCTATGCGTAACACCTTAGGAAACCTAGATAATGTCTTTTGCTTTTCCCTTTCCCCTGATCCACTTGATAGGAGTAGATTTGAAAGTGGATACATTGCTCAGGCTGTTTATAGCTATCCAGTTTGTAAACTGTTAAGCTCTATAAATTTGTAAACTGATTGTCTTTTTTGGAGGGAGTTGGAATGTTGTTCTGTTTCAGAAATCCGAAATCCCCAAGCAACAGAAATACAAAAAAAAAGAGTTATCCACATATGAAGGGAATCACTTTTCCCTTTCCTAAAACCAATGTCTTGTGTCTTATTCTTACTAGTAACTCTTTATTCTCATTGATTCTATGGAATTTATTTCCCTGATACTACACTTCCCGCAATTTGGAAGCAGCTTCACTGAACTGATTTAACGTTTTTGTGTTTCTAAGTCAACTTTATTACATTTGAAGCAGATATAAAATACAAAATAAAAAGGGAAAAATTGGGGGTGTGTGCAGGGCAGGGATTGTTTTATCCCTTCTGATCCTAGGATATTTCAGAAGTTGTCAGAACAGAACAGAAGTTCATAGAACAGAACAGAACAGAACAACAGAGTTGGAAGGGACTTTGAGGGTCTTCTAGTCCAACCCCCCCAACTCAGGCAGGAAACCCTAAACCATTTTAGACAAATGGTTGTCCAATCTCTTCTAAAAAACTTTCAGTGTTGAAGCAATCACGACTTCTGGGGGCAAGTTGTTCCACTGATTAATTGTTCTGTCAGGAAATTGCTCCTTAGTTCTAGGTTGCGTCTCTCCTTGATTAGTTTCCCTCCA
>JANHFO010008496.1:118508-129001 GCA_032468095.1 Pareas carinatus | reverse complement strand
GATCTTAATTTGGTTTTAAATTGGTATTATATTCGGTTTTTACTTAATACGGCCCTCTAATATTTTGTTTTCATTTGTTTTAATGTTTGTTATTGTGTATTTTAATTTGCTGTACACCGCCCTGAGTCTGTGAGGAAAAGGGTGGTATAAAAATCCAATTAAATAAATAAGATGGAGTTTGAAAACTCTCCCACAGTCACAAGCATGTCCCTCACATTACAATCTATTTTAAAAAGTTAAGGACATAAACGAAGAAAAAATAAATGAAGGGATAGAAGTGAAGAATCAGGACACATAATGGATTTCAATGAGCTTGTACATTTGTCAATATCATTTCTCAATATCATTTTAATAATGGGAAAGATGAATCGATTTACTTTTACCTAAAATACATTTCATATGAAGATAGGCAGGTGCTTATCTCAAAATGTAAGATTTTAGGAGGCTGGAGAGAACAAGACTTTTGACCGCTACATAAACATCTCAAAAAGTGTGTGCTTTATTATTAAGACTTATTGAAGCATCATTTTGTTTTATTTTAATTCAGAGATCTAAGAGAAAAGGGACATATAGGAAAAATGAAAGTGACAGCCAACCTTTTCAAGCAATCTCTAAAAAGTCTTATAAGCATTAAAAAGACTAAATTAATCTCATCTTATTGTCATAAGAAACATACTTTACATTCTTTATGACTTTTATTCCTTGCTTTGTTAACATGGGCACTCCAAACTCTGCACATAACTAATGCCCATCTAATCAATACTCTTTAATCAACTGTGGTTTTTTTAAAAAAAAACTATAAATTTATAGTAACCCAAAACTCATTTTCACACTGATAGTAACTCATTCTTTTAATGTGTTTGTATCAAATCGTGAAATCAAAAAAATATTGCACCTGATTATACTTTTCTATAATTTAGATGCATAAAATCTAGGGATCTGCCATTGTATAAATTCATTATTAATAATTTACCAACCTTCTTGACATACTTAAGGCTAATTTGGAAATCCCTCTGAGTATCTACAGTATACAGATCTTAAGGTAATATTCTGCTTTAGATTTTCCTTTCCTCATAAACTGATGAGATTGTTAAACAATCTTCTTATATCATTTTGATTAGTAATTAAAATATTTATTATAATATTAATACAACCAGCATTATATTGAGATAAGCTATATTCAACATTTATTTCTACTAATAACTATCCGCCCACACCTGGGATAATGAAAAATATTGGGGGGAAAAATAAATATCAGAAGAAGCACCATTTTTTACAGATTTTAATTTTCACAGATACATTAGAATCTATATAAGATGCAATAGGCTTATCTTAATTAAATAATCTGATAAATTATCACATTCTTATACTGTATCAATATGTTTTGATACAGAATATTCATAACTATTAATAAAACTTAATGGCAGTATTATAATAAAGATCCATTTTAGGCTTAAGCTTCAACAAAGCTATGAACCAACTATCTCCACTCTGTTGGTTCAATCCCAATTGGAAAGACATTTCAGGCATATTTGAAGCTCCTTGATTTTTCTGTCAGGAGCTCATTTGTTCTCTTCGTTCCTTTGAATATTTTTTGAAGGCAGAAGTCGTGTATTTTACCGCCTTCGGAACAAGTGAAAAGTCACTAGGATAAGGGCATAGAGAAGACGAAGGAGAGAATGAAGACTAGCAACCAAGCCTACGTGACTAGAAGTCATCAATAGCTACAAAAATCCTCTCTGCTTGTGCCAATTTCACAATTAAATATTAAATTGGCAAAGATTAGCACTTGTTCTACTATGGCATTCTGATTTTTTAAAAAAACAATCCCAATGCAAATCTTGCATGAAGTGAAAAGTAGTATCTCTCTTTTCCACCCAAAAATATGCTAGGGAAATAAAGTATTGTTAGAAGTAGTTGTTTCTTATTGCAACTAGAACTCCATCAGCAGTCACCTCCTGGCAACCATTTTCAATCTCTCACTTTTTCAATTGCCCCCAAGACATATTTCATTCTCAATAATTCATAGTACTTAGCAACTGCAATGAAAATATCCATCCCAGAAAGGTGATTAGGATCTTCTGGAACAGTTGCAGCTGAGATGCTTTTTGCTTTGACACAAACGTTAGTTCATAGTTATGGGTTTATTTATATGTGTGTTTGTGCATGTGTATGAGTGCAAAGCTTGGCTATAAATAGCTATGGATAATAAGATTCAATTTTTATTGCTATTAGAAAAAAGTGGGAAGGGATCATCTTCCCTTTAATCCAGTCAGCATCTCTAAATCTAGGACAACAAAATAATGACCAAGCTATTTAAGAACACTAAGCTTCTAGAAACTTAAAGCAAAGAACAAAAATTGGTTTAAAATGAATGAAATAAATTTAATTCATGACTAGTGAAACCTAATGGTGTGCATATTAATCAATAACAGAATTTATTTAAAGACTTTATATCACAAATTTCCATATTACTATAACTGAGAAGGAAATTTAAAATAGATAAAATAAAAGCTGAGAAAAGCTGAGAAAGATATATGATACAAAAGTTCTTGCTTTTTTCAATTAATTATAGTTTTTTAAAATTTGTTTCTGCTCTGTCATAAAAAGTTGCATGTATATTTTAATCACAATAAGACACAAATATCAGTGTCTTATGATTGGATTTTATATTTTCCAAATAAACAAGTTATTGCTTCCTTGTCTAGGCACACCTTTGTGTAACCTTCCAAAGCAGCATTATAATCTTATTAAAATCTATAAGAACATGTTCCATTTCCATATTATGATGGAATAAGATAGCAGGTATCTTATAAGTGATGTGTTGGAAACCTCAATATTTTGGAAGAAAAATGTAAATTTCTTTTTTGCTGTATATATAACTTTATTAAGTTTTTTAAGTTAGGGTAAAAAAGCTAACAAGAAATTAATAGTCAAGAGGGAGTACAGAAAATAAGATAGAATAAGGAAATAAATTACAGAAAGAGGGGCAATAAAATAAGAAATATACAGAAACAAAGATACACAACAAAGAATGACTTACGACTTCTTTTACAGCAGCCATAAATAAAAAGTTTAACTCTTGTTCTACAATTACAGCATAGCATGTATTCTTTAAAAATAATCTACCAATATTAATAGTAATCCACTCCATATGTCACTATTTCTTTTCTTTTTTTCTGTTTTGCATAAAAAGGCCAAAGGGGGCCAATGTCTTTTCTCTAATTATAGCTATCAGTTCAAGAAATATTAAAGAAATTGTAAAAGGGAGACATGATAATAGTCTTCCAATACTTGATGAGTTGTCACAAGGAAGAGGACATCAATTTATTCTCCGTAGCACCTGACGGCAGGACAAGCACCAGTGAATGGAAACTTGTCAGAGAGAGATTCAACCTGGAAATAAGGAGGAATTTTCTGATAGTAAGAACAATTAATCAATGGGACAACTTGCCTCCCAGAGTTGTCGGTTCTCCATTGCTGGAGGTTTTCATGAAAACAGTTGAGCAACCATTTGTCCGAGATGATATAAGGACTCCTGCTTTGCACAGGTGGTTGGACTAGAAGACATTCAAGATCCCTTCCAGACTTACAATTCTATAATTCTAAATATTGAAGGGCTGTGATGACAAGGCTGATACTTAACTGGAAGTCAGTATTCCAGCTATTAAAACCAAGGATTTAATTTAGGTTGCATATTTTTCTCCAATAAGCTGTGGTACATGAAATTAAGAAATCGCTCCAAAACTAACTAGATGGAAGTTAGATGGAAAGAAGATGAGAGAAAGACATGAGAATATTGGAACTAAGCTAACACTGGTGCCTTTCTACTCATCAAATGTGTTGAGGCAGAGTTTAGAGAGTTTCAGCCTCAACGCATTTATGCTGAAGAGATCAAGATAGAAAAACTGCTACAGGGAAATTGAAACAACCCTTTTTTTAAAAAAAAACCTCCTAGATTATAAATTTGAGCATAGGGGCAGAAAAGGGGTGCTATAAGAATCTTCTGTGTCTATTTTCTTAGCTTTTATATACAAGACCTCACTAGAAGTGAAAGACCACTTTATTGTTGATTGTGCTGAATGTGGCTGTCTCCTGCTTTAAATCTCCCAACAGACAGTTGCTTTCATTGTTCAAGTCTTATACTCAGCAGCTGTCCCAGGATGCCAGAGTTGGTTTTAAATCAACATCTCCCCATCGTCGGGCAGCTGTTACCAGCTCTAAGATTCAGGTTCTATCTTGAGTCTTGAATGAGCAATGGTGCTTATATCAACCCGGTGGTAACTTTAGTTGAGGGTTTGCCTAGATTGAATTAATTATGTCTCCATGTAGTTTGTTAATTTGTAAACAGAGATGAACCAAATGTTCCTCTGAATCATTTTTTAGACTCAGAAGTGGGGGAGGGATTTTTTTAAAACACACACACACACACACACACACACCCTCACTTAATTTTGTATCTCTTTGTGTCTGTTTGACTCCAAAGTAAAGTAGCATGTGAACAATTACATCTTCTCTTCCTCACTTCTTTTGAGTGAATAAAGATAATCAGTTGGGATGTGATTTTATGACAATACTATATAGACACTTAGATGATTACAAAGCCAAAATCTTCCCTTTTTAGGGAAGATGGCTGAGAAGATGGTTGTGTAACAGTTTCAGGATGAAGTGGATTACATGGATTTCTTTCTGTTAGGTTTTGGACCTCTGTATGGGACTGAGACAACGTGCTCATGTCTTTTGTTGATCTCTGGCAAACGTGGGATGAGAGTAATGCATCCATCCTTGCCTTGCTTGACCTCTTGGTTGCCTTTAAATCCATGGCATCCTCCTGGATCAGCTGCAGTAGTTGGGAGTGAGCAGCACTATATGGAGTTGGTTCTCTTCCTTCTCTAGTGGCCAGTTTCAGTCTGCTCTCGGCCCCTAAATTATGGTGTGCGAGAGGTTTCAGTACTCTCTGCTTCTGTTTAACATCTACATAAAGGTGCTGGGTAAGGTCTCCATAGCCATAGGGTAAGATATTATACTGATGATATCCAGCTATATATCTCTGTCCTAATGAAGTAACAGATGCTGCCAACATCCTGCTTGGTATATGGAGACAGAAGGGGATTGAATGGAGAACAATAAGCTTCAGAACAATCCTGGCAGGACTGAGTGGCTTTGAGTTTTGGAACTAAGGATTTACCATCTATGATTCTGGATGAAGTTGCACTTTCTCAGACCCAGTGCACAATTGGAGAGTAGTTCTGGATTCATGACTCCTGTTTAAATGAGCAGGCAGTAATTGAGGCTAGGAGGGCTTTACAAAGCTTTGAGTGATAAACTATAAATCCCTAGATGGCATGGGGTCAGATTGAAGACCCATCTCAACCCAGTAACGTCTACCTGTTCTATCAGGTAAATCAAAAGAGGCTTGCTACAAGTTCCATCCACTAGAGAATGTCATTCAGAGAGACACAGGAGGAAGGCCTTTTCTACTGTTGCATTTACCCTATGGAACATCATTCTCCCCACCCCCAAGGTCAGGACATTCCCCACCTTGATGGCCTTCCAGGAGGGTCTGAAGGCTTGATTTTGACATCCAGAGAGTGGTGTACTGTTCTTGAATAGCTGTGCTCTCCTGGTGATTGTATTGTACTGTATGGCTTTTCATTGTTCAATTGTTTTAATGTTTTAATTGTTTATATAGCTGTTTTATAGTTAATTATTTTTAGTATTGTTTATGTTTTGTGTAAGCCTTACATAGATAGGAAATCATATAAGCCAAATAAATAATAAAAAGTTGCTACAAAGGAACAAAAAGTTCTATTAATGGACGCACCTTTATAGTCTATCAGGGATAAATTAGTAAATAGCATATTTGCATTGTTCCACAAAATGTTAGTTTAAAAGGTTCTTTTTACACGAAGAAAATGCTTCTCTCAATCTCCTTTCAGCTTTGATTTAATATTGATATTAATTTGTTATTCAGCTGCTTTTGTCTCTTTGTGACTTAACAGATATCAATTGGCCAATCAAAAATATCTTATTTTACTTTATTTTAATGTTCCACTGAGGAGAACCCTTCTTACTAATTGAAGAAATAGATAGATTGGGTCTCAGTTTTACAAGCTTTGATTTTTCTGACTTCAACTTGCTATTCCTATGAAAACATTTTAATGCATTTTAACCTTTTCATCATCTACCTTGCTCGAATCTTAGTGTAGTCGGTGGAGATACAAGATTACTCTCAAAGCTCTATTCAAAATATATCCATATCCTTTGAAAAATTATTCCTTCCATAAATCTTCTTAGTAATTCTTATGCACAGCTGCCAAAAAGGCTGAGGATAAAAAAGCAACATTATGACAGTAGCTATCATCATGTTGCTTTTTTATCCTCAGCCTCTGTGAATGAGAGAATGGATGAAAATGTGTATTGCCTTCACACTTGAAACGGATGTCTTCTTAATTGTACACAATGGTATAGTATCCTGTGCTTCCAGACTGTGCTTTAGTAAAGGTATGGTTTGAAGAATTCTATGTTATCGCACCATATTACTGACACGTCTCTAATTCCAGTATATCAACGATAATAAAAGTTCATGAGTATGAGAATTCAATAGTCACAACAAAATAACCTGAAAGATGGTAGTAGACCATGCTCCTTAGAGTTTTTACATGGCTGTGTTATTGTGCTTTCCTCCAGTCATTTATTTGGCATAAAAATATGCCAGCATAATTTACAGTGCCCCAACAGTTTATCTTTAACTTGTTTTGGTAATACGTTTTGTACTTCGAGCTGTAGTGGCAAAGTGGTTAGAGTACATACTGCATTCTACTTCTGTTGACAGTCGGCTGCCAGTAAGTTCAGCATTTCGAGTCTCAGTAGCTCAAGGTTGACTCAGCCTTCCATCCTTCCGAGGTCGGTCAAATGAGGACCCAGATTGTTGGGGGCAATAGGCCGATTTCTGTAAACCTCTTAGAGAGGGCTATAAAGCTCTGTCAAGCGGTATATAAGTCTAACTGCTATTGCTATTGCTACTTACAGCTGTACTGAAGGGCAGTTTAAGGGCAGTGATTCCCCTGGCTGTTTCCCTTTCCACCTGACAATCACATCCAATCATGTGCCTTAACGTATGTGGCTATCTTGGGTGAAGGTGGGTGTGTGCCTTGAATTTTAGTCACCCTTCAAATTGCCCAAATGACAGGTAGTCACCATGGAAATACTCTGTGACAGTAACCTATCACTTGGGCCATTTCTAAACAAGGACCTCCCAGTTTTCTAGAAGACATGTAGGCCAGTGTCCAGGTTGGTGGGGCTGAGGAGGAATGTGAAAAGAAGCAAAAAGATGCTTCACAGAATATTTGAGAACCTGTCTTCCCACTTCATCTCAGTTATCTTCTATCCCACCAACCTTTCAGCTAATTTTTGACAGTCTTCCAGAAGACCAGTAGACAGGTTTGCTGGACTTTCTGTTCATGAATCTAGAGGAAGAAACTGGCAGGCCTCTTGTCACTAATAGCTCACTCTCAAATAATCCAAATTGGCAAATGTTGCAAAAGAATGGCAACATGGCAACAATTCAGAGCACCTGGAAAGATCCCATTAAGACTGCAAAATGTAACTAGAGTAGCAAAATGAAATTGCCTTCTTCCCAAGAGAGAACACACTATTTTAGAACTGGAACAGCTAAGGACAAATTTAGATTGCCTCCACACTGGGCTGGGGAATGAGGCAAAAGCTGAACCATGAGGACACGTCCTCTAAAATTGGATGTCTCTGAGCTATAGTAAACAGTTGCTGAAAAGGAGACCTAAGAATTGCTAAATCAAGCTAGCCATAATCTAAACTATTTTATATACAAGGAATGAAATGGATATTTAGCACTGTGCAGTTTCATTTGTATCCCAAGATATTATGACAATATGAGACAAAAACAGGCAGACAATTTATAAAGCATTCTTGAGCACCAGTAATATTATTCAATAAAGTGAAGAAATAACTGGATGGACAGAGTAAAAGAGTTGTTTTTATCACAAGCTCCTGGAACATGTAGCAGTGAAACTTGGAGAATGAAAACAAAAGATGGCTTTGCTTGATCAGGCTAATGACTCAGAGTGGCTGGTTTAATTCACTCTGAAAACTCACAACATGGACAATTCCCTCTTCTACTTCTATTTCTACTGTTACTACCTACTAGTCAGTAGTATACAAGATGTACGCCTGTTACTCTGAACCTATTTGCCACTGGTACAAAAATATGACTTTGCCCCCTTTAAAAACTTTCTAAACTGCTACACATTGTCTATTATCTTCATATATAAAGAGGTACTTTTTCAGCACCAATTCTATATTTCACTTCAGTGAATAACTCTAAGTTTCAATACTACAAATGAGTACAAAAAACTATCCCTATCATGCATGAGTTTATATACAGCTTTCTTGATCCCTCATATCTATTCTTTTTCATAATTAAAAAAAATCTGAAACACTATAACCTTTTTCCATAGAAGAGCAGCTTTCTTATAATATGAGTCTGTCCCTTTTCTTACTGCTCTCCACAATCTCTTTTTTGAGTCAGTGATCAGACCTGTGCAGAGAAGCAGAATTACACACTAAGGGGAAACTGCAACAAAAAATATGAATCCTCTCAATTCCTCACTATATTTAACAAAGAGAAAAGTAGGACCTAGTTAGCAAAAGGAGGTAGTAAAAAGGATCAATGTCCTAGAACTCAAGGAAAGTGTTAAAAAAATTAAACTAAAACTAAAAACCACACTATGGTAGCATTTTTATTAGGACCATCTAAAATATTTGCAAACCATAAACAAACAGTGGTATTATTACAATTGGGCCTTGAAGCATTAAAAAGAGTCTTGTAGAAAAATATACGAACACTTTAAGAGGAGAGTAAGAGAGTGAATTCATAACAGTTGAGTGACAATGAGAAAGAACAAAGGCGCAGCAAGAAAATAAATATAAAATATAAAATAAATAAAATATACTTTCATCTAAGACTTGAAATACAGAGTCCTAACACGGCATGTGATCCCAAGTCTGTTTTTGTGACACCAAAACTCTGGTCTGCGCCATCTTACTATGGCAATATAAAAATCAACATGTTTTCTATTATTTTAAGGTACAACATGCAAAAATAAAGGTAGACTTAACACCATTTAAAGAATAAAGGAAGACTATCGAAATGTTTTAAAAGCCCCAACTTGCAGCATTCACCTCTTGAGCACTTATCCCCTCTAGGGAAAATTAAGTACAGTTCAAGGACCTAAAAGTTGTTTTTGTCTGCAGTAAAACTATTACTCTTCCTCTGCAAGAGGCCAGAAAACCCTGAATCTTCTTAAAGGGACTGTTTTTAATTTGAATTGTTTGTTACTGTAAAATAGTTCTGCATACCAAGGCATTATAAAAAAGGGAACACGATGCAGAGCATATGGACACCTCAATGTTTTGATTGACTGCATTCCTTCAGAGTGTGTTCCCAGTGCTACAAAAAAAAATTTTTTAAGTGCATCTATGAAATCCCCTCTTTGGAAGGTCAACACATGACAAATGCCATACCAGAAATGTTCTCCATCCTCTTAAACTGCAAAATTGTCTCTGAATTACAATCTGAAAGTCAGGATATTCTCAGATCTCAGTCACATGCCTGGCACAATGTTAAGTGCCAGCATGGTTAAGATAACAATGTATAATACTAATTATATACAATTGTGAGTAATTTTAGAATTCTGACTTACTAATAAAAACAAGTTGGACAACTGAAATCGAAATCTTTCAAAAAGTGTAGGTAGTTGTGTGGGTGTGTTAAGAAACAAAAAATAAAAAACCATACCATGCGAACATCTTTCTTAAGGTCAACTAAAATACCTGCAAATCATAAACAAATAATTGTGCTATTGCAACTGGGTCTTGATTAAAGACCTCCGAATTTAGCCTCACAAGCCTTTTCTTTCTGGACATGACCGCTTTTGAAGAAGGCCTTTATTTAAAGCTGAAACACATTCTTGCATTGAGCACTAATACTGGACATTATACAATCTATTTTGTACACAAAAATGCAACTTGGTTGCAATTCTGAATATTTTATGCCTGAGTTCTCTTTCTCTCTCACCCCCTTCCTCTCTGTATATACACACATATATACAAACATACGTACATATAGCATATGTATATATAATACAAGGATTAAGAATTGCAATCACAGTTTTGATATTGCTGTATGACCACTAGAAACCATACTGTTCACATACAATGTATGTGGAAGCAACCATAGATGCTCCCTGAGCTTATGGAAAACACACTACTTTGGTAACAATGATCTCAAATCCAATGAATGTAATGCATTTACTTAGTCTGTTATAAGTAGTAGTAGTAGCTTTTTATTGCGGTCAAAGACCAAATCAAATGCATACTGGAGGAAAACACACCTTCCAACACAATTAAATAAATCATATGACAGTGCACCCTCTACTGCCTCAAATACAGTCTGT
>JANHFO010008496.1:84121-95329 GCA_032468095.1 Pareas carinatus | reverse complement strand
ATTAGGAACGGCATATATTCTAAGAAGATATCTCCAGTCATCCTAGGCTCTTGGAAAGAGCTCGATAATTGGAGAAGTCCAACTCCAGCTTAACATCAGGCAGCTGTGTTCACCAAAAAATAATAATAATTTTATTTATATCCCGCCCTTCTCCCGAAGGACTCAGGGCAGCTTACAGGCAGTTAAAAAACACAAAGCACATAAAACTAAAAATGAATGAAAAAAAATTCAATATAGCTTGAAGTTAAAAATTAAAAAGGGGGAGCAATAAAATTATTTCCAGGCAGATTAAAATTTAAACACAGGAGTACAGGCGCAGCTATCCCACACATCTATGGTGTGATATATATGTAGAGTATGTGTTTTTCAGAAATAAATAACTATAAAACTATAATTACAGTTAATATAACATGAAAGGTAACCCTGATTATCTTTCTGTGATCTTGCCTCCTTGCTAGATTTCTGCATTTGGATATATTATCTCCTTAAACTTGCTTCTCTAATCTTCTAGAGGAGAGGTTTTCAACCTTTTTCAAGCTGCAGACCACAAAACATGCCGTTGCTACATGGCGGATTCCATTCCCACAAATTCAACTAATTACTAATCGACAATTTCATGCATATTATTTTTTCCAAATTTTTCTTGACCTGTCTGCGGACCCACTGGCAACTTGACACAGAGCCCAAGGGGTCCATGGACCTCTGTTCTGGAGCAAATAGTGAGAATTCTATGCCTCTCGTGTTTTCTGTGTAACATATTATGTTAACGTGTTACATTCAGAGGCTGACAAAATATATGACAGCATGCTTAGCCAAATGAAAATTTATATAATTGCCTAAGCATGTCCCCCACCATATTTTAAATTATTTAGTAGTCATGGTATTGTAGCCAAGGCAGATTTAAGTAGGAGAGCAAAGGCCATAAAGAATTGCTTGGTAAGTGAGGAGTCATATAAATTGAAGAGAAGAAATAAATAACACAAGAATGTAATGTTTCCCTATCAAGAAGCCCAGGGATATCCGTATGGCCTTACGTCCAAGTTTTAAACAGGTCCATTTTTCTTCCTTCCTTCAAGTCAGTTCAGACTCCTAATGTCTCTCTGAAAAAGTCAATAGCAATTTTATTGGCAAAATTTATGGCGGTGGCTTGCCTATGCTGTTTTCTTAGGACTGTGGAACTGGCCCAAAGTCTCCAAGCTGACTTCATTCCTAAGGCAGAGCTAGAATTCCCAGATTCCTCAGTTTGCAATGTGGTGCCTCTAACCACCACTCCAAATTGGCTCCAATTATATTTAGCTTTTTAAAATTAATCTGCAATAAAAAGGAGAAAAAGAATAGGGGAAAAAGAAATGGTTTGCACAGCACATATCACTTCTTCCTGATGTCTGACTCTCCGAATTTCCAATGCAGAAAAGCTATTTGCATCATGCTTCTAAAATAACACAAATGAGTGTATCTAAAGAAGTTTAGCCTGATGGTTCCAGGAAAGTGAAGAAAATGAATTCTGCCTCTTTCAAACACTTTCTGCTGAAAAGCTGTACTGCTGAAATCAATTTATTAGCATGCAAGGAATGTCTCATTTCCTTTTCCAAGAGTGATAAGAAAGTCCCTTCCGTTCTATAAATGCATACTGACTCTGTAGGAGTGAAATGATTCAAAATTTTGAGTAGTTTTCACTTCCTTTCTTAACATTTGTGTCATAGCAAATTCATGTCCTCCTGCCCACCTAAACAATATATATTCCCCACAGCATTGAAATTACTAATTTTAGCACATGGATGATATATAGAACCTGAAGGACTGAATCAGCAGCTGTTTTCTTCATGTAGCAGATAAGTGGAAAGAAAATTCCAAGGAAATGTAGATTTGTCTTCAATAAAACTCCAGATGATCTGCTCTAAAATGCAACACACTTTAAGGAAGAGTGTGTGTGGAAAGTAGCAAATATCACATCCACCATTTGAAAAATGCTAAGTCAGGGCCAATTTCAGGATTTTTTTTACAACAGAACTTTAGGTTTTTACAATAAGACTTTTAGATCAGTCACCTTTGCCAATTTTCTCTCCCCTAGCTTTCCCCCTCTCTGTGGGGAGAGTTGTATGTGTTCTGATGAGAAGTATGTCAGGAAATGTTCCTTTCCTACATTACACCAAAATACCCCAACCTGGATGACCTCCAGGAATAGGGATCTCCAGTCCCAAAGTTGTCAGGATGCTGACTCATGTGAAATTGAAGGCCACATCTGGATGGTTTGCAAGTTGAGAAAGACTACTATATGTGAAATATTATGTGTCAGAAGCAGTTCTGAAGAATCTCAGATTCTTCCTCCCTCGCCCCACCCCCATTGGGTTTAAGATAAAGACAACCTGAAGACAGACAAGCAAACAATGGCTGTCCTTCTTTCCTAACCCTACCTGGATGATCCAAAGAAAAGCAAGCAAAAACACTAGAATAGACCATGGCTGAAGGAACTGCTTCAGGAGGGTTGGGCCCCACTGCATAGTTGAATAGTGCCAAAGTGACACGTGTGTAATGACATTAACACAAAAATGCTGCAATAATACACTTGCATTATTATGGATCCTCATTTGTGCCCCTCACAGGATGTCCATGGGGTATCAGGTAGCCTATTTGCCCACCAAATGTATGTGTGTATGAACACTGGAAGGATCCATAGTAGATTTACTCCCTGGAAGCTATAAAATTAACCAGTCAAAACCAGGCTGAATTCACAATGTTACACCAGTTTTAAACCATTGTTCTTGAGCTGCTCACACATCCACTAGGCCAAGCAGAAAACAAATTATAAGCCATTAATAAATATTTTTAGTTTTAAAAGTAAATTTCTAGAATTTATAACCTGAAGAACTCAAAAGAACATTTATGTGTGCATATTTTTCCAAAGTACAGTTCATCAGTAAAGCGGTTTGTATTTGACCCTATATGGTGGGTATTCATGTATTACCACTCTACCACTCATGTATTACCTTCCACCACTAATCCAAAATTTTGGCAGTTCTTACAAATGATTTATTTACTTGAGCAGCAGAGCAGAGAAGAAAGAAAAGACATAGTATTAGAGATCATCTTTTATGAGCAATATGCATTCCCCTGTGCCAATGGTCAAGAATTAATCAGTGCTGAACACTGACTAATTGGCATCAAGATAAATCTTTTAGTTATAAACTTTGCCTAAGAGAAATATATCAGAATACATGTTTGCAAGGTTGACCAAAATTCTAGTTTACCTAAGCATGAGCAAATCTTAACACATTGTAATAGATCTGTATGAGCTCATTAGTGCAACCAAAACTTGACAAATATTTGTATTCCTTACCCTCGTACTTTGCAAAGAAATGAGACACACCATTCAAATAAAACTCCATGTCATGCTGTCACAGAACTTCCCATGCCATGTTGCAACTTATTTTTAGGATGTGGTTGTCTCCTATATTTCCTGTTTGGTGCTTAATAAAAATGGAGGAACCAGAAGGGGGAAAAACCTCCAGAGTAAGAATCATTAGAGTCACATACGTCTGTCCTAAGTGACTAAGAGTCCAGGAAACAAATCAAGATCAACGTGTTCTGCTTTATTATGCTGGTATTTTTCTCTCTCCTTTTCTGATCTTACAGCTGCACAGAAAATATGACGCTGAAGTGGCCACATGAATTTAATTTGGATTTCAGTCATCTAATTACATTAACTGTTATTCAAGTTGACTGCTTTCTGGGGCATCATCAGAAAATGTGTATTGTTACAAATCCAGCTGAGCTATGCTTTATAAGAGGAGCAATTTCTCTGCTACTCTCAAAGTATATGCTGGCTATTGGAAACCGTCACCGCAGATCTTTTAACCTTGGATCAACCTTGGATATGACATAAGGCTTGCACTGGATTATCCCTCCAGATGACAATTCATAATAAATAAAATGGTATTATGTTTACTATATAATATTTATAATATTTCTATGTATATTAGTTCAGTGTTCTAATATGGCATTATTATAAGATTATATATCTATGTGTGGCAACAAGATTTGCCAGGATTAATACCCTGCATAAACTGGATGGTGCAATACATATTAAAAGGAATAAGGAAACTCGTACACATCCTTGATAAAAAATTAAGCAGCCTTATACCATGCATTTTACTTATACATCCTGTCCAACTTTGCTATTAATATGCAAGTGGACCTACATTTAGTCCTTTTAGTACCCTTCATCAAATACCATCATGGAAGAAAAGGAAGTTATTAATGCACTTCACACATTATAAACTGGTTACTTGCACACAGTATGTGGAATCCATTTTTGACTGGATAAATGCACACTGGACTACAGCCTGTCATTCCCAAGCACCCAACTGGGTGATAATATTTTGCTGTATTTATACTAAAGAGTCAATAAAAGACAATCATGAATTTTGGTCTAGGAAAACCACAGCCACTTCAAAACCACTTCAGGGAGAAAGAAGACAGAGAAATGTTCATTCTTATAAAAGAAAGTTTATTTATTTATTTTATGACCACCCATCACAATCAATGACTCTTGGTGGCTTATGAAGTTGCTACATTGCTACTCAAGGGAGGTGAGGGAGGAAAAGTATGGCATATGTTTCAAAAAACCCCATAAGGATCCTTCAACAATGAAATATCTGAAACCAGCATCTGTTACATTTTATGGAACAAGAACGAAGTTCCTGGAATCTCTACGCATGTCTCAAACATATACAGTATCTCTTCATAGTAAGCCAGTTGCAGGGATCGAATTTCAGTTTTCCTCAGGGCATGACTACAACAAAAAAGAACAGCATTCTGGCATGATGTGGCAATGGCTTTCGAATCATGAGTTTTGGTTTCTTTGGTGTTATGTCCAGGCAATCTAACACTCCAGGGCTTGTGAATACCAGTACAGGGAAAAGTTGAGCTAATATAAAAGGAAATCCCTTCAAAGCTTTGCTATGCCCTATGACTACAGAAAGTTGGAGGAAAAGAGGGATGCCCTTTCTAGTAAATCCAAGTTGGCAAAAGAGAGTCCAAATTAGTCTTCCTCAACTGAGGGATCTACAAATGTGCTGGACTACTACTTCAAATAGCATTTTCATCAGGTTAAGGGTTGGGAATGACAGCAACATTCTGGATTGAGAATAATAGTTCAATATACTCTGAATAGACAACAGCTATACAATAACAAAATATTACCAGATGAAGGCAATTGATGAGCTAAAGTACGGCAGTCTTAATATGCAGTAAACATCCCAGTTTTCAGCCTGGATCAATAAGCAATAAGCACATACTTCAGAGATCAATAGACTGAATTGAGCGGAAAAGAGAAAGGGTTTCTAATTCCAGTTGAATCCCCTATTAAGCAGCTTTATTTATTTACTTTCTTATTTGGTTAATACACTGTTTCATTTCTAAAGACTGATAGGCTTAGGAAGGCTGCTTCTGAAAAGAAACAGAGAAATATTCTTGTACTTCAAATACAGCATAGCAGCCAAAAGCCACTGCAGGAAATTGTGGAAACAAGATTAATTTTCTCCAGTAATGTGTGTTGTTCTTCCTTAAATTTTTGTCAAGCTGTTTTGAGGATCTCTTTATATTGCATGTTAAGAAACAGTGACATATTTTTATGGCCAATCAAGTGCTCAGTTTTACATGTATAGCTGAGCTGGCATGACTGGATTCTTACACTTTATCCTGAATTTATTTTTATCTTTTGAAATCAGTCTCCAACATATATACATTTATGAAATAATTTCTTGTAAATTAACATGTTAAAAATGTACCACAGATAAGGTTACCAATGCATTGACATGGAATTATAGTATGTGTGTGTGTGTATATATTTATATATCCATATAATGTACCAGCAGTCAATGCTTCTATTTTTATAATCAAAGCTAATACCTGGTGTTTGATGGTAGACTCTGGTAGAAACTTTAGATAGGGAGGGAGAAAAGAGAGAGAGGGGAAAAAGTAACAGGCGATAAATGCTGGGGAAGAAGCGTGACAGAGACATCCTATGAACTATTCTAATTTGCATGGAAAAAATCTATGGCTCTCCCAAATACAATTTGTAGCATCCCTTACTACTAGAGTATAAGACATACTGGCTAGTGATGCTGGGAGTAATAACATGCAAACATCTATACAATTTACTTCTGGACTAGACTTTAAGATTATAAAAACATATGAAGATAATAACCCATGCACGCTATCCACTAATGAAAGTTTGACACTCAATCTATTCCTACATTGAGCAATAATATAAACACAACATGAAAGTTGGCTAAAGAGTCCTGAATCAGAATATAACTGAAGTGAGTAGTCAGCGCTGGATAAAATCGTGCACTTCTAGGTTAAGAAAATAATAACATAATACAGCTCTGATTGTATCTAAATGGAAAATGATACGCCCTGAACTCTGCTGAGTTGCCAAAGGGATGTGAGGCGGTGGCCAACCACCTCAATTTTTCCAATTTCCCTCGTTTCTCATCCTCCAGTGCAATGTAACAAAAGGAATGGTGGATCTCTTGGGCTTCCAAGACAAAGGTCAAATCCTACTCACACCTGCCCACTGAACTTCTGAGTATGAGAGCTCCAGTTGTGGCCAGAAGCCACGGTTCAATGAAGGTGCAGCTGTTTCCATACTTCAATAATCTCCCATTGTGTAGATGAAACAAACAAAAAAATCTGCTCCATTTTTCTGAGAACAGAGCACACCGTGGTTGCAGCAGAAAACGTGGCAGGGGGTGGGCCAAAGTCTGCAACCCAATACATCTTCCCCTTTGCTTCCAGGACAAAAGCAGCAGAATTCCGAGAGCTTCCAATCAATGCTGTACACACCATTCAACTGCTTTGCATTCTTATCATCCCACTTCATTATGGAGCTTTGTCACTGCTAGGATTTTGTTTTGTTCTTTACAGATAGAGGAGAAGCCTACCAATTTGTACCTAAGAAAATACATAGTCAAAATCTTCCAAATACTTTGCCTTCAACAAGATGAGCTCCCATTCCTGCCCCAGCTCCTGCCCACCTGGCAATTCGAAAGCATGCAAATGTGAGTAGATTAAGAGGTACCACATCAGTGGAAAGGTAATAGCGTTTTGTGTGCCTTTGGCGTATAGTCATTCTGACCACAGAAAATGTCTTTGGACAACGCTGGGTCCCTCAGCCTAGAAACGAAGATGAGCACTACGCCCTAGTGTTGGACAGGACTGGACAGGGAAGCTTTTATCTTTTTACTCCATCCAAAAAAGTTTTGCAATGATGGAACTAAAGAAGAAAAAAGTAGGATCAGAGGCTATGACCTATTCCCTGACTTCCTGAATGAGGCCCAACTTCAGTTTCAAAAGTTAAAATATTAGTTGTAGCACAGAGAATGAGAGAATCCTACTCATGCCCTTCTCCGAATTTCTTCACAACTAAACATAATAGGAATGAATTAGTAATCCTCAAATGTTTCTGCAAGTTATCTAGGAGGAGGAAAATGCTAAAGGAACAGGCCATTTATCTACTCAGGATAGAATTGAATTTTTGGTCTTTCCTAATTCTCATTTGCAACCCTCTCAGTGGGGCTGATTCACCCACTATGCTTTGCTTGATTTGACTAAATGTGATGTTTCAATGGTAAACTACAATTTAGGGCTTCATCGGTAATCCCAATCAGTTGTAGATTTAAAGACAGACAGACAGACAGACAGACAGATAGATAGATGATGGATAGAAGATAGATAGATGATGGATAGACGGACAGACAGACAGACAGACGGACAGACAGACAGACAGACAGACAGACAGACGGACAGACAGACAGACAAACAGACAGATGGACGGACATTATTTATTATGGTCATGGATCATTTACCTTTCCTAAATGTTACAGACTATAAATCAAAACTTTGTAACATTTATGGAAAGGGAATATGAACTTGCTATATGAAATACATATAGTATGAGATTTAGGTGTGAAGAATTTTAATTTTAATAGTTTTAACATGCCTATGGTTAAAAACATACCATAAAAGAATGTGTTTTCCTGGCCCAAATTTGGACCTGATTATCTGCTACATGGAAATCTCTTCCCTGTATCAGTGCTGGCATGTGAGATATGTGACCTTAAGTCCAAACTGTGTCCATGGAGAATCCCCAATCTCGGTGCCCATTAGGTGTGACTGTGCTTGCTGTAAATTCTGGGAGATGCTTTTAACTCCTAGTCAATGTTCAGAATTCCAACACTGAAGTGCACAACTGAATGATGCCCAAGTTGGCCAGGTCTGTCCTACAACTCACTGTTTTGTTCCCCAGATCTGCCCATCCCTAAACTTTGTCCTTGGATCTACCCTGTTTTCATTTATAGGCCTAGAAAAGAGAAAGCCTTTTATTACTGATGAGCAGCTTTTTGAATGTGAGTTTTTCCTGCCTTTCCATTTATATCAGTGCATGTGGTTTTAAATAATTGTAGCAGACAGGGAGAATATTTTTAAAAAAACAAGGAAAAACCATTTCTGGAAATGAATAAGATTGCCACTCTCAGTTTGTCAATCCTGCTAAAAAAAAATAAAAGAAATCCTCATGTACTTTTAACAAGGGTATGCAACAGTTTCAATTGACATCAATGAACACTATTTAGTGTAGAACTGTTTTCAAAGGAGTCAATGCTACCAATAAAAAGGCCTACTCTCCCTTCGCATGAAGTGACTCCCTTTTTTTTAAAGTCACCTCAGCAAGGCATTAAAATAACTTCTACAGACTCTGTTAGAGGCCATTTTTAAAACTCACAACAAGGTAGAGTTGGGAAAAAAACAATGAGAGGAAGTAGCAAAAGATCAAGGCAATAAATGTATTTAGGGAAATTTGCTTGCAGTAGGCAACTGCAAATAGGTCTCTCCTCTCTTGGTATGCACGCCCTCCCCCAAAATATTTCCATGGGCTGAAATACATTTCCAATTCCTTATATACTATAATTTACTATACATGGAACAGACTACAAGTATAACCTGCTATTACTATAATTCTGCTATTACTATGCAGAAATTTGCTGGAAATTTGACCTGTATGATCAGATTTACTTATATCACAACCATGCTCCTTACCCCTGATTATAAATAATTCCACTGACTTCAAATTTGCACAAAGAAAATGTTAGTAAATAGGATCAGTTGCCTTTAGCTGTGAGAATGACTTACTTTTTTAGCAGTGCTTCCTTAGAATCAACTATCCAGCACCTCTGTTCTACTCTTTTTAGTACTAGCTACAAATATTTTTATTGACTGAAGGCACTTTCAATTCTTTATTTAATTCTTGGCTTTCACAATGCTTTTAATTGGTGTCATTTCTCTTTCTATTACTATTGCTGCATTATTATTATTATACGGTATATTGCATAAAACATCATAATTATGTAGAAGGGCCAAAGAAATGGAAGATGTTTATATACATTATTTAGATTACAAACTGGGAACCTATGCTTTCAGGAGGCCAAACTGGAACCATTTCAGATATCAAGGTTAGTATTGAGAGATGCTGGCAGTTATATGTAGTTTAGCAATGCCTGGAGGATCACCAGTTGGTTTACATAAACCAGTAAGTAAAAGAATCTCCTTTGACTAAGAGCAGTTTTTCACGTTCTCTTTATGAAGGCCTCCTTCATTATCTGCTATTTCAGCTTCTATTCACTGCAAATGGACAAGGTTTTGAACGTTGGGCCATCACGTGAAGGGCTGCACCCAAAGTTGCAGCATCAGAAATGGCAGCATCCGTGTTCTTTTTCCAATCAGTTCTATGACTTCAACCCTCTCTTTCAAAGCTGAGGTTTTCAAGATACCAAATACCATATCCTCTGCAGGAATAGCGGAGGCCCTGAAATTTGTATAATCGGCTTTTTACAATCAAAGGGAGGGGGAGTTGTGTTTTCCCCTCTTCTTCCTTCTATAGTTTTGATTCTCAAGTTACCACAACAGTGTGAAAGCGACAGTGCAAAACAGTACCAGGTAGGCCTGACATGGCTCCCTGCAGATAGTAAACAAAAGAGGCAATTTCTGGGATTGAGATACATTTAGAGTTGGGTTTTTTTAACCTTTGGGTATCAAAAAGCAAAAGGAAACATTTACATGGCTCCACCAGTCATAATAATGCAGCAGAACACTGGACTGAAGCCAGAACATAACCAGATTTTAAGTTCTGATAACAACCCTGCAATGTTACCGCCAAAGGATCCAGAGAGACAGACAGACACAAACTCTCTAGAGGCTTTCCTGATTCTGCTTTGGAAAATCAGAAACCGCGAGACAGAACAGGGAAAAGTACACTCACCTACAGGCACACACACGCACACCCAAGCTTCAGCCTTGAATTTTCAGAATGGGTGGGCATGCAACTAGTGCCAAGCAAAACAAACAGAAAGGGAGAAAGAGAGGGAAGGGACCTTCCAGCCTCATTTTGGTCTGGACCACAACAAATTACAAGGCGCAGCCTTAGCTACAGCTGGGAGGCGGGGAGGGGTGTCCCTGTCCTCACACACACCCTGGGGTCACAATCTCAAGAGACTCATGCACAGCACACACTCTTTCAAAGCCAAATGGACATTTACCAGATGAGGCACAGGGAAAAACATCTCAAGACAGGGGCACCTCATCTTCCTATCTGCACAACAGGCATAGGCTGTTGATAGCAGAAGGAATGGGATGAAGTTAGGAAACAGGACTTTTCCTGATTAACAAATCACTCTTGTTTCCCCCCTGCTGCAACACTGGGAAAGTGAAAGGGAGCGACAGGCCCATTTTCCAGTCCTGAACTGGACTCAAAGCTTTCTTCCCAAGAGGAAAAAAAAGACATATGTCTCACTTTATACATCCTTAAATTAAAACTTCATTTATTAACAAAAGAAGCATTACCTGCCCAACAGAGAACCAGGCACTCACCCGCCTTTATGCCCAACAACTCGCATCTACCTCTATTTTCTTCCAGAATCCCCCTCCTGCCGCAATCCAATCTAGACTGGTCACATCACGCTGGGGGATCGCCTCCGCGACCCGACCCACCATCCCACGAATAATATATCAGACTCTGCTCCGGGTGTTTCCCTCTGGCTTGTAGCCTCTACGACTGAGGGGATATTGTCTTGGATCTGGAAACACGCACGGAAACCAGCGGAAAACGGCGCCCCAGTAGCCACGGGAGGGGGATCTGGGATCGACCCCGCT
>JANHFO010008496.1:28929-39900 GCA_032468095.1 Pareas carinatus | reverse complement strand
TATCTGACTTCTAATTAAGAAAATGAGATACATTCCGAGGTTCCTTGGAATTAGGCGAACACTGTACTATTCTTCTGAAGTCCGCAGCTTGGAAAAGTTTGAAAACCCCTGTTCTAAGGACTATGTGTTCAAATAAAGCACTAGCAAAAGCCAGCCACTGTTTTTATCTTCTAAGAAGGCCGGTGAAGCTGGAGCTATCCTTGGAAATAAGAAATGATGCCACAAGCTCAGTTTGCTTTGCAGCATGCCCATTTCCCTCTTATTGCATCATGATAGGGAAATAAATCAAGTCCAGAAGGGAAGGAGCCTGTCACACACAAAGACGGAACACTGCAATACCGACCCCACCACTATAATATAGAAGATACATGAATTAAGACCCATCTTCTCTAAATGAGACTGTTAGATCTGCATTAGCCTGCTCTGGTGAAGAATACTCTGCTTACCACCACCTGAGCTTCACCAGTTCATTCATGATAATGGGTAATGAGAGTTTATGTTCTGTCTGAAATGCAGGGGGACCTTCTCTTCAGCGAATGGAAATTTAGAGGGCCTCCTCAGCAAACTTCCTGCACCGGTCAAATGAGACAGTCATTTCTTCCATTATCTTTCATCATCTCTAGTAGCCAAATTGCATTGCTGCAATAGAAAGGCCTGGGTTTGTTTCCTCAAAGCGGGTGTGGAGACAGGAAGAAAAGCTAAACTCAATTATAGGCTAGGAGCTTTGGTTTGGACAGTGTTTGCCTTTCAAAAATATGTTTCAAGGCAACCAGGACAATGTTTGCAAGAAAAATGAAGCATCCATTATGCAAACATACTCAGACCTTCAAGTAGTTTCAGAAATACAAAGAATGCCACAGCATTCCAAATTTGAGAATTATTCTTCTCTATATAGACTGTAATGGAAGATATAAATGAGCACAACTGTTTTCAATAGCTGCAATATTGTTCATCAGTCCAGTCATCCCAACTCTTAAGTAATAAAAGTGAAGGATCCTTATAGCAAGCCAGACATTGATGACTAAATAGTTTAATATTGTCTACTCTGAGATCGAGATGTCTGTCCTAGCCCTGCTTTTAAATGAGCTACCATTCCCTCTTTTCCTGTTAATTGGGGTATGATTTTTTCTCTTCTGTGCTTTGTTAATAATATGGTAACATTTATGTAAGCTTTTAACTTATGCTTTTATTTTTATTTTTTCTCTCTACCTCTATTTCAAGACACTGTGGCCAGCTAATTTCACTCCAAAAATTGATTGGATTGGTTGATGAAACCTAGCATTTTTTTTCTCATTCCAGTACCCTTGTATGGTATTGGAATGAAAAGGAAAAATACTCTTTTAACATTGACACAGCTAAGGACAATTTAGCCTCACCTAGGGCTGAAAAAGCAATGTCATAGGAATATGTCAGAAAAGGTCCGGTATTGGAGAATGTGCACGTTCCTTGATGCTCTCTGAGCTTGATTATTTTCTTGCAGATGTTTCATTACCAAATTAGATAGCTTCACCAGTGCACCAGAGAATGTTTATGCCATGGTTGGATGCAAGGGGAAATAGGTGCAAAATGTCACTCAGCCAACCGCTGTCAGAACATCTCCTATCCTATATCATATAAAGAACCAGTTTGGTGTAGTGATTAAAGCATTGGGCTACAAAGTGAGGAGTTCTGCCTTAGGCACAAAGCCAGCTGAGTGGGCCAGTTGCCCTCCCTCTGCTCCAGGAAGGAGTCAATAACAAACCAGAAAAAGTTGCCAAGAAAACTGCAGCGAGGTATCCAGGCAGTCACCAGGAGCCAATACTGACTCAAAGGGCATGCATTTATATCATACCAAATGAAGTCTGATGAAGCTGTGAATAGATGATATAAATGTCTGCAGGTTCTGTAATCTAACCATGCTATGTTAAAATGTTCAACTTTATGGTATAGCATGTTGGTGGAACTCTGATGCAGTGTATTCAGTAGACTGGTTAAACAAATCATAGCATAGTCTTTGAACCCAACCACTGTATAAGCCTTTTCCCCCACTGCTTCTTAATCTCACACATAGACACAGACATTCATTTGGAAGTTACTGCTTTGCCTTAACATGCGCGCACACACAGCCTTGTTTCAATAATTTTAATATATGTTTGAAGAGAAATGTCTTGAAGAAAAAACGTTTGAAGGGAAAAGTCCTCAAGGGACATCTCATGAAGAAAATGGATGAGCACCATTTCACAGTCTGATCTGGACTACGTTCTAAAATCATAAAAAAGAAAGAAAAAAGAATGAAAAGAAATCTTGGGACAGGAAGGAACAGCCTCAACTCCCACACCATGAATAGCTATGCTCCAAGGACGGATTTAGAAGTGGTATGTTATTCTGTGGCTAAGTTACACAATTAGGGGTTTGGGAATGCACCAGAGAGTAGTTGAAGATCTTGTCTTTACAGCTCTTAAATTGTGCATGACCAGTAAGATTGCTCTCAATCTCTACCCTCCCCCTCCCCCAATTCTGGAAGCTGTTATTCATCTATGAAAACAACACAGAGCAGTGGAGAAAGACATAACTCAACTGAAGCATAGTAAGCCTGAACAAATATTCAAAGCCAATCACAGAAACCAAATCTTTGCACGTGAGAAAAATGTCTGGATGAAGGGTTGCATTGCCAAAAGGTTTCAGGAGATAAGAGGGCAAGAAATTGTGTGTTCCTATAAGCCAGCCTTGACTCCTTGTTACTATATGGACATAGCCCTGCAGTTGTCTTGGCAAGATATTGAAAGTGGTTTGTCTTTTCCTTCCTTCTTACTCGGGCTGAAAGTCAGCTAGATTTGCATTGAAGGTGGGATTGAAACTTTCTCTCATTTTCTAATCCAGAGTCTTTAACCACTACCCAAAACTGACGTACTTCATATTATTTTAAAATTTGGCTGCAGCTGGGCACAGAATTGTATCCCTTAGAGGACATAATCTTATTTCATTTTTACAGATCATCACAATGCACCACACAACTCATTTTGGGACTGTTCAGAGACATGTGAAGAGAGGTATATTTATTTATTTATTTAGATTTATATACCGCCCTTCTCCCAAAGGACTCAGGGCGGTGTACAGATAACTACTGGAGAAAACAAAGATATTAATTTTGTATAATCATGGAGAGTTTCTAGAAAGAGCTGACTCCCTGACTTTTCTATTTCAACTTCCTTGTTTTTACTTTTCTTCATTGTGAGATGTTTCCTTTTCTGAAATCAATTACAGCTATGCCCAGACTTCACTGGCAGTTTTTCATTTCAGTTAAATTTGATAGCACTAGGGTCATTGCTTCCAATAACAGTGATATTTTTTTTAACTATTCATCCGCATCTGAAATAGTTACTAATATAGCTCTACATTTTCTCATACAGATATGACTCTTTGCTGTTCCTTTAGACCTCCTATTTATTTGTAGGTTTCATATCTTTTTCTCTCACTTATGCTAAAATATGGTTTATTTTAACCATACATTATTGAATAAATTATTATGATCTCACTTCACATAAAATGCATCCACCATAATTTATTAACAATGACACTGTTGTTTGTGTAGATACGTTTTGGCGGTGATTATATAAGTATTATATAACTTGGCTGCTTTTGATGGATTTTTCATTTTACCTCAGTTTACACTTAAGATAGAATTTATAGTTTGCAGTCTTTGCAGTGCATTCTGTTTAAATGTTCAGAGAACTGTTTATTGTTGTAACATCAGAAAATATCCATTAAACCATTAACTATATCAGGCAGAAGATCTGGTGTGGTACACATGTTATACCAGGTTTATGGAAAAGAAGTTAAGCTAGGAAGAGTATTTGAATAATCAAGGGAGTTGATGTCAGATGACCCACTTTATTTAGAAAGCACTCTAAATAAAGCCCTGAAGACTGGGATGAGTTTGCTGTTTGGCAAAAATCTTTGATCATCCATTAATGTTTCACACTTTGAAAGCAAGATTGAAAAAGGCCTAATAGCATTAACATAAATAATCCATATTAAGGGGATTGAGAGACATTTGCACCTGTTTGCTTAAGAAGATGCTGTATAAATGCCCCTGATAAATGAGCAGAAAGTCTATCCAGCATAGAAGAAGAATACAACTGAGCACTCAGTGCCTTTCCAAAAACCGAATGAGAAATCCCACGTGGATCAGTCTACCTTCTATAATAACTGTAAGGTAGAGCATAGGAAATCTTCAATAGCAATCCTTGTTTTGCTTTGTTTTTCTTTAGACAAAGCTATTCCAAGGTATTTGAATGCAGAGGAAAGGTTATGCAATAAAACACAGCACAGATCAAACACCAGCACCCGAAAAATCTACACAAGGACTGTAATGCCTATTCTGACTTTGTAATGTGAATGAGGAATATTTTCTTTCACATTGGATTCTACACATGCATACACTATTCCCTGCTTTCTCACCCTTTTCTACATCACCACCCCCTCTGTCTCTTTCTACCATAAAGTAGAAGACACTTCACTGTGATTTTAATATAAATGGAAAGACAGCCAGATATGCCTTCCTATTCTCTTCCTCTTCCTCCTCTTCCTTCTCCTCCTCCAGATCTGCCAACAACAGGATAATCTTTACCTTTCAACACCTTTGCAGTGAATTTCTCACCTCTGCTTGTCTGGATGCTGAAGTTTCTCAGGGTAATTTTGCCTGCCTAGCCCTGTGGAATTAGCCTGGTCTCCTCCCAGTGTGTCTTCCCTTTTACTCCCAAGGCTAAGCATTCCTGAACAGATACATATTGCTTAGCATTAAGAGATAATGAATGCATTTATCTCTCTGCTGAGGTATTGTGCCCAGGCAAAGAGTGAACTGGAACATTATCAAAAGAATAACTGGATACAACTAAATTCCATTGTCCTTTGTTTAGTGTTCAATACTCCATGGCATCACAAAACGGTTTTGTTTCTAAAGCGATAACATCTCACCCCAAAAGTTTTCACTGGGATTCCATTCAGGCAATCAATGAAGGTGCTCCCTGACTGCTCTGTATCTTTTCCGTGGCTTCCTCAACCATTCATTAAAACAATCAGATGGGTATAATACCCAGACCTTATCCAGATAAGTGAATATTTGGAGTGTGGGAGAACAAGTTTGAGATCTCTGAAAATGGTAGGTTTGAGATATAGTACAGTTATGGGAAAACAAACCCAGTAACCCTGAAAAGAAAGCATGTAGTCTACAGAAAGCAGATATTTTTTGTGGGGCATAACACTAGGTCTCATTTCCCTTTTTAACAGTGTACAGTTATCCTGGAATGCCCTAAGGAAGGAGTATTTTATTTCTCAAACACAGAGTTAAAGCAAAAAACCAATGCCTGAAGAAGAATATCAGAAATTGCCGGATTATGGTGCCTAAATTCTCCACGTGACATTGTCTGAAACTTCACAGTTAACTTGCCTGTAAAAAAAACTGTGTGCCAAAAGATTCAGAGAATGTCAGTTCATATCCTCACCCAAGTTTATTTTTGTTATCTGGGTTTACCTATTTACACCTAGGCTAGACAAATATACTAGATTCAATTTTTAAAAATGCCTAAGATCTCATGAGATAATCAAGTCCCACAACATTTTGAAGTTTTCACCTTGAGATCTTTCAAAATTTCTGGCAAGAACATACACAATTTCAGGGGTCCTGCATGAATAGAATCTAGTGTCTTGTGATTTTGATGTGTTTTTAATTAGGGGGTAGGAACCCTGAGCCTTCCACCAGACTGTCGAATGGCAACTAGTACAGGTGGTCCTCAATTTACAACAGGTCATTTAGTGTCCATTCAAAGTTACAACAGCCCTGAAAAAAGCGACTTATGACAGTTTTTCACACCTATAACGGTTGTAACATCCCCATGGTCATGCGATCAAAATTCAGACACTTGGCGACTGACTCATATTTATGACAGGTGTGTTGTCCTGGGATCACGTAATCACATTTTGCAATCTTCTTATAAGCCAATGGAGAGGTCAAGGGGGAAGCCAGATTCATTTAACCACTTATTAACTTAACAACGGCAGTGATTCACTTAACAACTGTGGCACGAAATGTGGTAAAATGGGGCAAATTCACTTAATAAATGTTTCACTTAGCAACAAAAATGTTGGGCTCAATTATGGTCATAAGTCGAGGACTACCTGGAGGAACAAGAGAGTCCTTAGACTCCATCTTGTCTGCCTGTGCAAGACCTTTGCATACAGTCTTTCTTGTACAGGTTCAAAGAAACTGAAACTGAAACCTTTACTGTCATAGTACAACATAGTACATGTGTACAATTGGCTGAGCCTCCCTTCGTGCATCCCGCCTCCCCAACACATGCAAACCACTCACAGTGAAGACCAAGATAAGAATCCCTGGCCCAGTGAACCGACTAACAAGCACCCAGTCCTATTTCACCATGTGAACCCGCAAGTCAACCACACCACATTGTTATATTATTTTTCGTTTAGAACTCTGACAGCTCACGGATAAAAACTGTACTTCAGCCTGTTTGTACGGCTACAATGGTACAAAAAACTGGGAAAAAAGTTATTCCTGGATATGGTCTGATTGCTTGTGCAACACTATGTGTAGCACCACAGTTTCAATATTTGGCCTTGACTTGGCCTTGACAAAAAAAGGAAAAAAAATCAATCAGAACTGAACCAGACAATGTTGTAAGAAATTCTTTGGGCAAAGTTTTATTTTCTACACCGCAACTGCCATTTGCAGGGAAAGCATAGAAAGTTCAGTAAAGAAAAGACACTTGTCGGTGTCCCATGCCTTTGTCATCTACATTTGCACCTTTACCTTCCCAAATAAGCTGCAACTTAACCTACATTTTCTTCTTTTAAATGGATCTTTTAATGCATTTGTTGTATGACAGTAGGACCATAGAACAAATGCACGGAGTTTTCACTTATAAGTCTCACTCTGAGCAGGGAAAGAGGAACAGACAATTTCGTTAACGTTTCCTTCCTTATCACGATGTGTTGGGGAAATGGTTGCCTCCAAGTGTTGCATTGCAAGACATTTTTCTAGTCCCCTCTTATTCTTGCATATAGATGGGGCAAAATGTATATGAAAATATGCATTCTACTGACATGTATCAGAAGGTACATCCCTGTTCCACTTTGGCCCCAACTGATGGGCACCAAGTGAAGATCATCAGATTACTTGCCTCAGCAGTAACAACTACCCTTGTTTTGTAAACTGGTACAATTCAATTTTGCAAAACAAAAAGAGGGATGCGTTTCATGAGAGGTGAAAAGATTCACAAAACGCCTCCTTTATTATAGACTCTGCAATAAAATTACCATACACTTCTTATCATCTCCCACCAGCATTGCCACCAGCAAGAACTATAGACATTTGGGTTGGGTTTCATAAAAGTTCTGATCATGAAAACAGACTTTGCCTCATGGAATTTAGAATTTATTGGCACTGGGAAAGGGACCAAGCAAAATGTATTAATTCCATGACTGTCTGGATGAAGTGCTATTGCAGTCACTAGATGTGACTGTTTGTAGCCTTGAGAGAGTTACAATGTGTGTCTCAGAAAAAACAAGAACGCAACTTCTTAAATATATAAGTGCTGAGAGTACATTGTGTTGCCCAAGAATAAGGTAGAAAGCAATAGGAAAGTTTAGGCATGTGTTCTACTGGTACAGTGTTAGCCCTATACAAAGAGATGAAAGCAGTATGTAATTTAAGCAGAAGAATGTAAATAGCCATGTCTGTTGTATTGGATGGCTGTCAAAAGTCTAATTCAGAGGTATAATATTAGTGGCCACCAAGATATTGAGGATCTTAAAACCCCAGCATCCCTTACCATTACCTATGGTAGCTTGTGTTGACTGGAGTTGTATTTCAGGAATATCTGCAGAACTAGCGGTTGACTTTCAGTTGAAAAATGACCAAGGGGGTTGTTTCTTTAATTTCTCAATAAGCAAAACAGGTAGCACTAAGGTCATCCACTGGTTGAATATAACTGTTATGAAAGAACATAGCGTGTCATAAGATTTTGACATAAAGTTGGATGTACTTTTGTTGATGCAAAATGATAGCCAATTTTTTTGGTTGTGCATTTGGATTATAATAAGACTTTTCTAAAAATAAGAAGGAATGTCTAATATCTACTCCATAGACGTTCCCACAGAACCTTCTCTGTCTGTCTGTCTACCTGTCTACCTGTCTGTCTGTCGACCATATCTGTAAAAAGCTGGCTGAAGCAATATGAGACAAAAAGATAAATGACTCAATCATCAGCTTTGGCAATTAGCTAAATGATGAGAGGTTTGGGAATCCCACTATGCAGTAGGTCAATAAAGAAATGAACTCTGTGGCTTGGTGGTTTCTGAAAGGCTGTAGACTCACTGTGCAGCACATGGTTTTTCAATGCAGACAATTCCTGGTTTATATCAGAACTAGCAAGAAATAACTTAAAACAACTTCAAAGTCAAGAGTATTTAAAAGAAGAAGCTAAAAAGCAAAAGTTGTCTAACCTCTTGGTGGCACAGAATTCCATCCTCAAAGTTACTCAGAGAAATTCCTTTCAGCCCTCTTTCACTGAATAGTATACTGTACTATACATAATATTGTATGCAACAGGATGGGCTGTCCTATTCAAGAAGAAATGAGCTATCCTATGTTCACTTGCATTCCTAAACATGCCAAACCTATTGAATACTGTCATATGTATATCAATATTTTTTTACATTTTGGCAATTTTAAGATATGCACACTTGAACTTCCAGAGTTCTCCAACCAGCAGTTCAAGTCCACACATCTTAAAGTTGCCAAGGTTGAGAAACCCTGACATATGCCACAACATATAGAGCATTGTGTTCTCTATTGTGTTGAGATTATGGAAGTTGGAAATGAACATACTTGAGACCATCAAGTTGGAATTGGCCAAACTTTCCTCTTGTTGTGGTTGTCAATACCTTTTCTCAGAGTAATATGTGTGTATTGAGCAATGAGCAGCAACTTTTTCAACAGGGAACTGACTGTTCATGGGGTGACTCACTCAGCTAAGGAAACAAAAGGGGCAGACCAGCCACAGGAAATGCAAATGATCTCAGCTAAGAAGGCATTCAAAGCAGGTGGGCAGTGTCAGCTAGCATGCAGCTAATTTGGCCATTGACAAAGGAAAAAAGCACTGACTAAGCACAGATTAAAAATAAGGATACTGTCCTTGCGTGCTCCAGGACGTAGGTCAGTTGAGCCAAATGAATAATTTGCATTGTGTCTGTACAAGCCTTTCTAGTCTGTTCTCAAATTTATAGTTATCGCACATTTGCTAAACTTTCTGGTTCCACCAATGTTTGAAGAGGAATGTTGAACCTGAATTTTGAAGTGTGTGTTTGGGTGGTGATCAGAAGTCTGTCTTCATTCAATATTGTAATGCTTTGTGTAATTTAGCCTCCCTTGCTGATGTTTATTTTGGCGAGCATGGGCTGCCAACTGTTAAGTACAAATTAGCTGTGCACGTTGATCATCTGCTGCCAGTTATTAAAAATAGGAGATATTTGTCTATTACTAAGATGGCACAAATGTCTTCCCTGGCATTAGGACAGTGCAACTCCCTTCCATCTGTTAGTTCCACATCCTTCATAGCAAAGAGTTTCATCAGATATCAGAATGTTCTGTTTTAGGAATGGCTGGTGTCTACTTCCACAGAGAAGCCCAAATGAGACTGGGCTAAGGCCTTCTTCTGTCAATATCCTCCTTTTGTGTCTCTGTTCATGGGGGAGCCACTGGCCTCCTTGCACAGGAGAAGCTTACAGAAAGGGAACCTTTCCATTTTACTTTCTTTTAAAGCGTATTTAAACTCTTCCCACAAAAGATTTCCCAGAGCGACTTACAAAATAGTTTAACATTACTGTTCAAAATGTAATTTAAAAACAGAAACTAAAAATACAAACCAAAGAGTACCAATGATAGGTTTGTCTTGCTTGGAACAAAACTTCCTGACTGCCAAGTCTTTGTCTGAAATTGGATGATTATAAGCATCAAAAGTTTAATTTAAACATACAAATTAGATAAAGCATGCTGCTCTCTGCAATCTCCCACTCCTAGATCTTGCCAGATCAGGGAAGAAACTCCAGAGCACTAAACTCCTTCTTACTCAGCAGCTGGCAATTCCCCCTCCCCTAAAGGTTTCTCCTTAACACCCCCCTTTCTGTTCTTCTCTGGTCCTCTCTTTCTTCCATGTTTCCGTCAACTCCATGCACATACTGTTCCCATCACTTCATATCACTTTTTTTTTCCAATCTGGGTGGCCTCCAGGTAAGTGACTTCACTTCCCAGAGGTTTTAGCAATAACTATTGTAGTCCAAAAAAGCTGGGAACTGAAGTCCATACTGGGCAAATATGATTCAGTCTACTCAAATAATTCAGGGTCATGACAATTTGTCCTATGGAGGTGATATAAACATTTGGACCAGCATTTATAAGTGTTAGCCTGGCTCTTTTCCACATATTATCAAAATGTGAAGCACTTCACTAGGCTAAATAACATTTCACAATCATCTGATTTCATTTACTGCATCTGTTTCAATTTGGAAATATGCTTCACTGGAATAATATGATTGAAGTTTCATTGAATCCAAGTTCTGTATAGCCCTATTAAATTTCATTTTGAGCTAAATATCAAATAAAATCATACATATACCAGTGATCTTCAAACTATTTTTAAAATGAATTTTTGCTTTGGAAAACTATCAAATAATACTTTGCAAAAGGGAACTGATGGACAACATTTATTATTTGCCTTTCTTTACATGGTATATTATAGAGCACACATTTTCTAACATAGTATGATTTTGTAAAGTTCAAGAATGGATCTATGGATGTGAATGTGTAGGCAAAATACCATATACATTTTCATTCCATTTATCTATAAACATAAAAAAGCAGAAATGTAGAGAAAAGAAAGGAATAGAAATGTTTCTTCTGATATTGAAATGTTT
>JANHFO010008496.1:5998-17308 GCA_032468095.1 Pareas carinatus | reverse complement strand
TTTATGGCTGTACACCGCCCTGGGTCCCTTCGGGGAGAAGGGCGGTATAGAAGTTTTAATAAATAAATAAATAAAAATAAAAGACACATATACATTTCCTTTCTCCCTTTGAGCCCTGAAAATAGTTCCCCACAGAATCTGGAGTGCATCTGTTCTTCATTTATAACCAAAGTTTCATCCCATCCATGGTGCTGTGATTGGGTTTATTTATTATGTTAAACCATAGTTTGTTTTACTATCGCTTATTAAATGAAATACAACTGGCTAGGCTTATACAAGATGCTAGACCATAAACCATGATTCATAAACCACAATAGCTGGATTCACACAATATACTAAGACGTCTTGCTTTAAAACTCAAGGGGTAAAATAATTGGGAGGATTTCAGTGATGTGATAGTAATTTGCCCTCTTGTTAACAAACCCTGGGAATTCTGGCAATGTATCTGGTTCAGATCAGAAGCAAAGTAAAGAATGGAAAGGCCTATGTTATGAACAAAGACAAAATTGCATTCTGTTAACATAAAGTCCTATGGATCTACACACATATATAAACAGAAGGAAATGCCATTTTGTGTGTATATATAACTGATGGCAGAATTATATCTGCTATGTGAATATGTATGTTTTAGCTAGTGTCTTCTGTGTGTAATTTAGTAATAGAAACTGCACCAGGCCTGCAGGCAAAGCCTTTCTTCCTTAATCCTTTCTTTGTAAGAGTAGCTAATCTTTCTCCAAAAGTCAATCATCCACAAACTCTCTCACCATGCACAGAACTTGGGATTTGGAATCCTTAGAATTTCTAGGGTTTTACCAATAGGACAATTCTAGTCCAAGACAATTATGTTCAGAAATGTTATTCACAAGCAAATTAAGATGGAATTGCAAGTTAGCCAGCATATAAATATCTCAGTGATTACTTACTTTAATATTGACTGCATGATTTGAAGACTAAAATACATGGCCTGTTGTGCTTACCAGCTACAGATATGGTAATGGAAAAGAAGAAATGATAGTTCTTTTTTATTATGATATTTTTATTGGTTTTCATTTACTTGTACAGTTTACAGAGTAAGTCAATAAAAATAAAAACAGAATGAAAAACAATTGATTCCATTAATTTCATGGTTGGAAGTAGGGAGAGAATTAGCACAGAACTACATACATTGCTTTCACATTCTAATTTCTTATAGATCCTCTATATACAATATATATACATATATGCAATTTTTTTTGGTCTTACATTTGTTTAATTTATCCTTTGATTTCTGTTTGTTAACTGCAGTTTCAAGTTACTTCACAGTACATTCTCTGTTTGTCGGCATCCCAATCTGGGATGTCTTGTTAAAATTTTATATATTAACCACGTATTGTTTCCATAGCCTTTCGAGACCGCAGTATTCTTTTCATATTGTACATTCTATTTATAAATCTAGATATTTTTTGTACATTTCTGAGGAATGACAGTTCTTATGGTTTCATGCACCAGTTTGCAAGGACAGTGGTTGACAAAACAGAAATGGAAATTGGGCAGACAGGCTGACAAGGAGAGGTAAATATGAATTATTTATTTTCAAGTCCCCAGAAGAGCAATGCTGATCTTGTTCATATGATCCCATGAGGGCTTATCTTTACAACTTGCTTGCCCTGGCATGAAGATTCTCTACTAACCACTCATGAAGGGACATGTCTTCATCTTATCACCACCCTGTCACTGAGGCAGCTTGAGGTCCCTTTAAAAAAGTGTTCTGGCATGAGAGTAGTGTTTTCCCTGCCAAAACAAAAAGAGGCCTTCCATCGGGTCACTTTAAAGGATGTGGAGGAGAATCCTTGGTGCTGTTGCACAGGTGGCTCAGCAGCTCTGATGTGGATTGGCCTTCCTGTAAAACTGAATATAGATCTACCAGAAGGTTGTTATTCCCTGTGGCAAGCAAATATAAGCCTAGTTAGTTTCTGCAATCCTCAGCACTAACCATATTTAGCAACTCATAGGCAGGAGTTGGAGAAGGAAGTGCTTCATCATAGCATTTCTTTGTTTTTTTCCAGCTCCTTGAATTCACTATAATTCCTATAGATACAATTTTTTTAAAGAATTTTTTCCCAGCAACTAGAAGAGTGGCTTCCAAGTGGCTTCTGAATTACAGAGATTTGGCACTGTGGGATGTCCACTTAAAGATCCACCTGTTTATTTCCACTAATCAAGCAAGGTAGCCACAAAGCATTGTCTTGAAAACCCAAATGT
Source organism: Pareas carinatus (assembly GCA_032468095.1). NCBI lineage: Eukaryota > Metazoa > Chordata > Lepidosauria > Squamata > Pareidae > Pareas > Pareas carinatus. The sequence goes on along the minus strand of JANHFO010008496.1, from coordinate 15,067 downwards.
TATTATGTGAAGACAGGAACACTCCTGGCCTTGTTGCTGAGGCACAGTAAAAGGTAGGTTTGTGGGGATGCCACTTTTAAACTACCTTCTTTTCTTCCTACGGCAAGGGCCAGAAAAAAGGCATGATTGCTACCATATGGATCCGGCCTAATTTTTCTATTTTGTACTGTCTATTCTATAGCCACGCATTCGGTTTTTCCTGCCTAAGTGCAAAACTGTATTTTCCTCACTACCGAACTGCATCTTATTGGATAGGACCCATTTTTCTAGTTTGTCAAGATTTTTCTGAATCTTGAGTCTATCTTCCAAAGTGTCAGCAATTTTAATAGTATCCTTACTTCAGATCTCCATTGCTTTGGCTCGTGTTTTAGTAGATCCTTATTTTTTCTTACAACAGACTGGCATAGTTGGCAGGGTAGAAAGTGATGGGATCTCTAAGCAAGTGTCCCTGCCTGTTGCAGGCTCCCTCCCTCCCATCTTCTATCCAGAACCCCTTGGAGATCCTGTGTGCAGAATTTAGCAGAGGACTGTACAGCAGCATGTCCATCATGTCTTGACATGTAATTCTACAGGAGTAAATAATGGATAAGGTGAAAATAGAAATTGAGAAGCACGGAGTCTGTGAGGAGGAATCTGTGAGACGTTTTCATCCTGCTCTCTGATGCTGCAGGAGCAAGTGACAAGTGGAAAATCCTCAGTAAGTGCAAGTTCAATTTAAGCAAGATTGTACTATTGACATCAGTCTTGGCAACAGTACGTAAGGATAAGGTGAAATTGACAGAAAGGGTGACTGGTTACTAGGATTGCAAATGATTTCAATTAAATTATAATAGGAGTGGGAGGAAATTGGAGTATGTTGGGACTAGGGTGGCTGGAGTAAACCATTTTTCCTATTGAGTGTGATATGCCTGAAATCTTAGCAAAATCTCACAAACACATCCCAAACATAGCATGACTAGATGTTTCTTTCCTTGAGATTCACCTATCCTGTAACTCACCATTCTAAAACACAGGGGAAGGAAAAATTTCCAAGTCCTTAGGACTGTGAGAAATTTGTGTTAGATTTCTATAAGTGGGAATTTTATTTTGTGCTGCTGTTGACCAGAGCCAACCATGGGATCTCCTAGCCACTCCTACCACCTGGTGTCCCTCTCTAGCTGAAAAGTTAGAAAGAGGAAGAACTGTTATGCTTCAATGGGCCACAAGAGTGTGTGATTGAGCTGGTGCATGTATGAGTGAATCATATTATTAACCAAGAAGATACTGGGTATTGTAAGGTGTTGCAATAAAAATGAAGCGGAGAATAGCTAGGCTGAATTATGTGTAAGGAAAATCCCCTATGATGGAAATAAAAGCAAACTACAGGGAATGGGATCAAAGGAGAGTGAGGAAACATTAGTCCCAATCAGGTGGAAGTCAACAATATAGAGTTCAAGTTCATTTTCCGTGTGGAAACTATTAGTCTGTTTTTGTGCCTTGTAAGGCTTTGTAAGTGAAAACCAGATACAGAATCACACACACAAGCCTGCTGGGAGCCAGAAAAGCTAATGAACAGAAGTGTCATAGGAACATGCCATGGTTTATCCAAAATTGCATACACTGCTCATTCTGGACCAGCTGCAGTTTCTAAATGCTCTTTAGGAGCAGATCTATGAAGAGCACAATGAAATAGTCCAACCAGGAGATATCTAAAAATTGAATGACCACTAGTACAATTCATGATCCAAGAATAGGCACACTTAATGTATAAGATAAATCTGTGTAATTGCCTTCCTAGGCCCAGCTGTTATCTCCTCTTCAAATAGGAACCATGAGTCCAAAACAACCCTAAAATTGCACACCAGCTCTGTCTTGGAGAAATGCCGTCCCATCCAGAGTCCAAGATTTTTTAAAAAAATATTGAAAAAGAATTTTTATTTTCCAAAAGCAAACAAGACAGACACAAACCAAAACAATATAACACCGTGCTTCAGTAGATAGATAAAAAACAATCAACAATAGCACATTCAAAGACTGTATCTATCAATAATATATATTACATTTGCTAATACAATTTCAAACCTACTCCTTCCATTTCTTGTCCAACCAATTATAAAAATAGTTCCAGGTCTTAAAATGTAGTGTATCTTCTTTATCTTTCAGTAATAATGTTAGTCTGTTCATTTCCACAGATTCCAGAATTTTTCTTATTGTTTCTTCATCTTGTATTATTTTTTCATTCATCCAATTCTGTGCAAAAACAATCCTAGCTGCTGTAAGTATGTGTTCAATGAGGTACAAATATTGCTTATTAAAATTTTCAGGTACAATATCTAATAAGAACATTTCAGGTTTAAAATGTATTCATGTTTTTATCATTTCTTGCAACCCCATATGTATTCTTTTCCAATATTTTTCAGTGTATGTACACGTCCACCACATATGATAATATGTACCTTGATTGTTCTTGCATTTCCAGCATTGTTACACATTTTGGACAGTTTAAATGGTGCCATATGCCATCTATAAAACATCTTATATACATTTGCTTTATACAAAACAGCTTTTGTCATCCTTAAATTCTTTCTCCATAAGCTACTCCATCTATCAATATCAATAGAATATCCAAAAAATTTCACCCAGGTTATCATAGTCTTTTTCACTTGCTCATTTTCTATTTTTCTACTCAACAAAAAAATCATACATTTTAAAATTAATTTTTCATCATTAGACAGTAGCAGCTCATCAAATTCTGTCATACCAATTTCAAATTCTTCTGTTTTTGCATCTATATCACATCTATTATTTAATTGCAAATATGACCACCTTGTGATTTCTGTACCCTGATTTTCCAGTGCTGGTCTAGATTTTAGTTTTCCTTCCACCTCTAAAATGTCCTTATTTGTCCAGATTTTTTCCATATTGGTCAAGCTTGGTCTCGCAAAAGCTTCCATTGTGGAGACTCACTCTGGAATTTCCATATATATTTTCTTTTTTCTTTTTTCCCAAACCTTGCACAAAGTATTCTTACATAATGATTTTGAAAATATTTATAATTCTTATACCACAAAAATGTGTGCCACCCCAATTGTAAATCAAAACTTTCTAAATATAAAAAAAATCTCTTATTTCTTAATAGAATCCATTCCTTAATCCATGTCAGTACAGATGCTTTGTAGTATAGGTTCCAATCTGGTAGTTCTAAACCACCTCTATTTTTACTATCTTGCAGCAGTTTCAATTTTATTCTTGGTTTTTTCCCCTTGCCATATATATTTTGTAATTGTATTTTTCAATTCTTCAAAGAAGTTCTTCCCCAGGCTTATTGATATTGTTTAAAATAGGAATAATATTTTAGGTAGAATGTTCATTTTAACTGTCACTTTTCTTCCTAACATTGATGACTACGTTTTTTCATTTTTCCAAATCACTCTTAATCTGATTCAAAGGTTTATCATAGTTATCTTCTTTTAAAGTAGAACATTTAGCTGTTATATAAATTCCTAAATATTTTACAATTTTACCAATTGTAAATCCATATTTTCCACAAATTCTTTCTTTTGTTTTTCTGTCATATTCTTGACTATAACTGTTTATATTTTAAAATATATATACTGCAATGCCTCTTTTCTTTTTAGCTACTGAAGCATAATATAGTTGACCAAATTTTGAAAACTCTAATAATTTATAATGTTGTTCTTTTATGTCTGTTTCTTGCAAACAAATTATGTCCACATTTAGTTTCAATAATTTTTTGAATGTTATATTTCTTTTTAATCCATTTATATTTATTTTGTTCTGCCATATTTATTTGTTCCTCTATCTTAATTGTCTAGTTTCCACTGGCTCTCTAATTTGTACTCTAAGTTGTAAGGTATCCTCTTTTTCAGTCAGGTCAACAAATTGATCTGGTTGTAGTGCCGCAGTTTGTGCCTGTGTTAATCCTGAGGCTTTCCTTTTTGTTCCACCAGCTTTTCAAATTGTTGAGAGGATGATTATTGTTCAAAGAAGAATGCATGACATTGTAGAAAGTCCTCTGCTTTCATAATTGAGTCCAAATCAATATATAGTCTCATTCCAGTAAAAAGAACTTCCTCTGGAACAAGCTATTAGAATCTTATATATATATATATTTAAGCAAGTGTGTTGTCAAGAATTGATATTGTCTTTTTGTATCTCTAATTCTTTTCAAGATCTGTTTCAGAACAATAATTTTATTGTTGCCAGTCATTATTTCTAAATTTCTTGCTCTGCTCATCAGTTCCCATCAGGTGGTTTTATTCATAAATCTCATGTGTACTTTCCTTGGAAGAATATGTCTTCTAGCATAGGCCATGCTCATCAAATAGACCTCATCAATTTCTTTATACATCTCTCCATCCGTAATATCCAAAACCTTGGCTCAAATCCTCACCACTTTTCTTTTTAATTCATCACATTTCTCCCTCTCCTCTGGCACATTTTGCAGTCTCACATAATAATTTGCTTTTTATAACTCTAATGTGGCCAGGTCAGCAAACATTTCTTGATTTTGCTCTTCCAGCACTTCTAATTTTTTTCATATTCCACCATCTTTTCTTTGACTTCAACAATTTCTTTTTGGTTTTGTACAATCAAATTCTTGTGCTCATCATATTTTTTTATTTAATTTTTCAAATTCCTGTTTATTGGTTTATTTTTGCTTTTCAAATTCCAATTTGTTACTTTCTTTCTGGTCACCAAACATTTTCTGTATTGCTTGTAACATCTCTTGAGATGTAAATTCAGACATCCTTGGAATTGACTTCCTTCTCTCATTTTGTGACAACTTACAGTTTTTTTTCTTTATTTTCAAAGTCAAAATATTTGGTTCTTCCAAAGAGAAACACCAGATATTTTCAAGGTCACAGTTCTTGATTTTACCACCAGATGTTACTAGCAGTTTAAAAATAGACTGACAGCAACAACACTTATTAGGCTTTTCTTCCCTTTTTTCAGTCTTTTCAAAGTCAAGATATGAAAAAATCTTTTAAACAGTTCATTTATATTCCATCAGTCAGAATTCTTCTCTCTAAAACTTCTATTTGAATATAGGATATTTCATAAAAGTTTCAGTCCTTTCGCTTTCAGTCGACATTTTTTTCCGTCTCATCAGAAAACACTTTTTCTCTCACTCTCCCTTTCAACCAGGTAAAGAAGTCTTTTGGAGATAGGATTTTTAAAAGTCTCACTAGGTAATTGTTTCCCCGATAGACTGCTTTTTCTTCAGAGTTGAAAAACAAGCCACCACTTGACTCCCAGCTCGTTTGCAGCTGCTTCCACTGCTCACAGCTGTCTTGATGAACCTTAGAAGGGGTTTCCTCTTCAATTCCAGGGGGGTTGCTACCTCCCTGGGACCCCTGAATGCCCCCTCTCCTCTACTTCCTCTACGGGGCAGCTTAGGACCTTAAAGAGGCCTGGTCTGCCAGACTTCAAGAAGATTGACTCAGAGCTTTCCGAACTTGCTGCCTCTGCCAAAAGTCCCAAGATTTTTTTTTAAAGCTAGCTTTGGATGCCTCTAAAACAAAACCTTCCTAGATTTCCCCCAAAAGGTCTTCCCCATACAGACTCTCACAGCTTCCAGAAGCCAGGGAAGAATCCTGACAACAGCACTTGGGCAGCCTGGACCAGACATTAACAACAGTCCCAATCCCTTAAGATGACCCAGAATGATCCATGCTTGCTGGCACTGAAAGCCATTGATGGAACCAGGAGACTGGATGGATGCACCACTTGCTTTGAATCCCTGCAAATATCATTGAGAAGTTTCATCAATGCCATCTCAGTGCTATAAACCTGACTGAAAAAATTCAAGATAATCTACTTTTTTTCAAATCCCTTTTCCCCTAAGGAGGAAAGGTTGGTGATTGGACTAAAGCTCTCTAGTATCATTAGATCCAGATATAGTTTCTTGAAGACAAAGTAACAACATAGATTATTTCAAAGCAGGCAGAACCTTCTTTGAATCTGTGAGTAATCAAAATATTTTAACTGGCTTCCCAATAATGTCTTATGCTATTTACAATCCCAACAAGTGACACAATCTGACTGACTTTGGGTTTAGAAGCTAAGTAAGTTAAGGCCTGCATGGAAAACCAAATGGAAATACAAAATGGGGGTGTTTCCTATACTGTGATGTTTTTTAAAAAATCTGAGAAACAATCAATGCACAAATAACTTCCTTTTGCTAAAAAAAGCTTGCACTTTGCATACTTAATAGGAGACTTTAGTTTTAACAAGTAAGCCATGCCAAGCAAATTCAGTTTTGATATTAAAATTTTCCTACATTGAGTAAGGGAACTCTTGCAATTTTGTGATTACCCTTAATTCCTTAATCAAACTTCTCAAGAGGACCATGCAATTCTTCCAAAAGCCTATTGATTTCACTTGGAGCAGTACCAGTACCAATCCTTGAATAACACAGAACTGACAATGTGCATAGAAAAAAAAGATATGCAGAGGTTCCTACAACCATTGTAATGGAGGAGGGAAAAATTCATAAGAAATTAGAAGAGCAAGGAGAGATTCTTTTTGGCTTAGAGATATAGCCTTTCTAGATGTGGGAGAAAAATTGTTACTATATTTAAAAGGCCTCTTTGGAAAAAAAAAGTATTCCCTAATATTAAGGAATGGTTATAATAAATTGTAAAAATTAAAAAGTCAAATTGATTTAGGTTAAAGCGGGTGGTAGCCAGCCCATCCAGTACAATCCTTTTCAAGAAGGAAAGCAAAATTTTAAATCAATAATCCAGTATTTGCCTGGAAGCTTTGGCTGTCCTCAGACTCCCTCTGCTGCCCTGCAATTCATTTTTCTCTCTGCTTTGAGTGCTATTTTGGGAAAACACGTTCTGTATGAAATCTGTTTTATTCCTATAACTGAAAATCTCTTCATTTTGACACTGTGGAGATTTTTCCGACACGAAACACCAATATGTTTTCTTAAATCCAGCACTTGCTTTATCAAAGACATTTCTTTACATATCTGCCAGGGCTTTTTAATCAGATGCTCTTGCTTTCTGGCTGCATTTTCCCTGTGGCCCTTTGCTTCATTTCTTGTTCTGATTTCAAAAAGACTTCATTTATGTGTTTTATTTAAGACTCCTCTGCATCTCTCAATCTTTCAAATGATGCTTCAGGATTAATTACTGCAGTGCTGCAACTTCATGAACTTAGCTGTCATGTGGATAAATGACTGAACTGCTGTAACCCTTGTTGGTCAGCTTCCAGCCATATAATGTTGAATTTTCCCAGAAGATGATCTATTTACAGAAAAGCATTGACAGCTCTATTTTTCCCATGTGTTAGAGGCCAGTGAGAAATCAAGGGTAATTCAAGTACTTAATTGTATCTTATCAAAGGCCAACACAAATCTAGATTGGTATACAATATCGGAATATTCTCTGAGGGCTCTGTGAAAGAGAAGACTTTCCCTTCACTGTCCCCCTGAATATTAATAGAAAAGGAGCCATCTTGACTGAGGAAAACAAGTTGTTCCTGAGGGAGGAGAAGCATAGTACTGTATAGAAAGCTTGTTTTTACCACCACCTCCAGCGGCTTGTTATAGACTTAAATCTGTGGCAGATTTCTGTTACACACACTCTTTCTTTTGGATGCCATATGTTCATGCACACCTATATAAACCTCCTGTATTTCAGGATCTGATTGTCAACTTCTGGTTAGTTTTGGTTAGTTAAACCCAAATTATATAATTAGCAGTCATGGTTATAAGATGCATCAAAACTTACATTTAAGGGATCGAAATAAAGAGAAAGGAAAGGCCAATACACTTTAATAATCAATTTGATCCTTGCCCATCAAGCAAATATAAGCAAATTGTGGCCCCAGGGCACTCTTGGAAACCCCTATTGCTCCTTTATCTGATAACACAACAACCAAAAATATGTGGTGTGCTTTCCTGTTATTCTAACAAAAGTCCCTAAATTATTGTGCAGCCTTTCTGTCACCCCGGCTCATTCAATCAATCAATCAAATAGCCATTAGTTAATAATGTTTAACTTGTAAATTATTCTCTTTAAAGATCAGTGTTCCACCCTTTTTAGCTGATTTAGTAATAACCGATTGGTCCTTGATTAACAAAATCATACATTCCTTGTTCAATTTTATTTAAATATGTCAATAATGCAGCACCTCAGTCCATGCAGTTCACAAATTTATAGCATTCATCCTTAATTATTAAGGTTCACATGGATGTAGTGTTGAACATCTGATCATATACGTACTGATTGTGAGAATTCAGTTCTGTTTGTGAGCATAGAAGTGAAGAACAAGTAGAATCTCCTCCTGAGCATTTTCCATAAAGGTCTGCTCCCGGCTGTAACCTCTGCATGTCTCTCTTTGTATTTATCAAAATAATTGCTCACCGAAGTATGAAATCACAGGAAGACGTGTGGTCAATTCACTAGCAAAGTATACTTCCATACTCCACTATTTAAAAAGACTTGTTATGCTATAAAACAGCCGAACCAAAACTGCTGGATAACCCCCCCAACACACACACACACACACACACCCCTCTCAAATATAAAGTACAATGTAGTCCAAATAGAATTTTAGCAAAAAGAGTAGCTACAAAAAATATTGAAGCCACAAAAAGAGTGCAAATTGCTGAGTTGAAAAAGATAGAAAATAAAGGTAACACTAACAATAAAGAAACAGATTTATTAATAGATGTTGTTCATTATCTTTCTCTTGGTGAGGCTGAAACGATATTAGGTTGCTTTAGCACACTCAAAAAGAACCAAACAGCTTCCTTGTGGTGGCTAAACATTTGAAGTTCTAGCGACTGGGCTTTGGATACTCAACATTCATTTAGGTATCTTTTCTTCAAAATTTGCTTGAGCTTCTTTTTCCACTTTAGACTGTTTTCTGTCCAAATCATTCTTTAAAGCTATGAGATGTTTGATTTGATTTGATTTATTAAATTTCTATACCGCCCTTCTCCCCTAAGGGACTCAGAGCGGTTTACAGCCAATAAAAACACAAAAGACATATATACAACATACACAATTTAAAATGAATTTAAAACAAGATATAATAAATGGCTGGGAAATT
>JANHFO010008494.1:0-16454 GCA_032468095.1 Pareas carinatus | reverse complement strand
GCCTCTGACCCGCCTAGTCTTAGGTGCATCCTCGCGAGGATCCACAGCAAACGAGGTCTGATCACCTCACTTACACATAATCATAAAGTACATGTCATAACATACATTTTTGTGATAGGCTTAGAACAGTTGTAGAATTCTGATAAGCAAGCTACAAATCATACTAGGATACTAAATAAAAACAGCTATTATATATTGTAGGATAAGATCATAATAACTAAATTTCAACCATTTTAACCACATATTTTTCTGTTAGTTCATCTTTATATTATAACTAAAATTCATAGCCCATTTTTAAATACATTCTTTAGCTTGTTCTTCCTGTTTCATATTCCATAAAAGTTTATTTGTTGCTGTTCAGTCACCAAGTGGTGTTCGACTCTGCGATCCCGTGTACCATAGCCCACTAGGCCTCTCTGTCCCTCACAGCCTCCCACAGTCTGTCCAAACTCATGCCTGTAGCATCAGTGACACCATCCAGCCATCTCATTCTCTGCTGTCCCTTCTCCTTTGCCTCCCATCTTTCCCAGTATCACAGCCTTTTATAATGAGTCGACTCTTCTCATTAGGTAGCCAAAATATGTATAAACAAAATTTATACATTTTAGCAAATACATGTCCATCATCAGTTCACAATTGTACTTCAAATTCTGTCTTGCTTTGTTCCATACCATGAATCTTTTTGCTTATTTTGACTCTAATGGGGATTGACAACTACATCTGTCTGCTATTAATTGCTCTCTTGATTTAATTTTAAATTTCCCTTGGTTTTCCAATAATTCCCAATATGTTAACCATTTGTCCTTGTTTGCTGTTTGTTTTCTATTGTATGCTTCTTGAGTTGAGATCTGTAGAAATATTTTCAGTCACAACCTTATATCTGTTCTATATTCTCAGTACGGCTACCGTAGTTTAATAAATTGATTTTTGAAATCCACATCAATTTTAACCTTATCATACCATAAATATTCATGCCATTCAAATCTCAGGTCATGATTTTCCAATTCTAAAAGTCTCTGGTTTCTCAACAGCATTCATTGCTTTACCAAACAACAATAATAGCAGCATTACAGGATGGAATGAGCAACATTTTGGTTTCATTATAGCGCCATCACTTGGAAAATTTGTTTCTGAGAAAAATAAGAAGATGGAAGGAATAATAATTATACTAGGCTATTGACAGTTACTAGAGAGGAGATGAAAGGCCAGCTGACATCTCCAGAAGATGAAGCTGTATTATACTGCTATGTCCAGTGTTTTTACAAACACAAATAATGATGTTCTATCACCATCAAATATATGTTTTCTTTATACAAACTCAAGACCACTTTCTTAGACAACACTAGAAAACATCAGTCTTTTGCAGCAGGTACAAATTGTATTGAAAAGTATTTGTTTCAGGCACAAAGCATGGTTACAATGCTTTTGTAAATATATTGAAAAATTAAGTATTTTGTTACTAATAGCAGGCAATCAATTTCTTCAGAGGAGTCTAGAAGATTGATATGAAAGATATTTGAGATAAGGCAACTTAATTCTGATTCATGTTTTTCCAACCTTTGCCCAGTTTTTTTCTTAAAATTGGAGATCAGCTGTTTTGAATGTAACTGCATCTATTCCCATATTTTGTCATTAAGGAGGGACTTAAAAGAAAGTTGATCAATTCTGATTTTTTTTTCTAGAATTAAATTTTATAGGTAATCTAAAGTCTTAGATGCATACTATATTGAATATTTTTGTCAGCTTACTTTTTTTTACTAATACTACTAATGTTAGCAAATTATTAACATATACCTAAAAGGTGTCTATAAGCAGCTAGTCATCAAAATGAAGTATTATAATATGCTTTCCCTTCAGAATTTGTGGAAAAGAGAGATAAAAGGGCGATTATTGAAAATGTAATATACAGGAGATGTCATATAGCTCGTAGGGCACAGGTGAGCACCAATGCAAAGATGGAAAATCATAGACTCCAGTTTATATGAAATTGAATGGAAACCTCTTGCGTCTACTTTAAAAGAATCTTCCCCCACTCAAATATTCTGAAATCATGTGACTTATTTTATATGGTGCCTACCATTTTGATTCATTGTTCATCTCACAGTAGCTCTTGCTACTCCCACAAGCCACATGTCAACTTTGAATGTAGGACATGCAGGTATCCTGAACGATGATCATATACTTCAAATAACCAAAAAAGGTAGTTGAGGATTACTGAAATGGTATCTTAAAAGCCAGAGAGGGATTAACATCCTAAGGACTTCGTCATTTCTCTTTTATCACATTGATTTTTTTTTCTTAAATTAGCTGCCTCAGCAGTTTACATCAGAAAATCTCCATCCCAGAAACCTAAGAGATCATCTGGATTCTAAAGGGAAAAAAACCCAGGTTCTTTTCTTTGTCGCTTTTTGTCACCTTATTCTAAGCCATTTTCAATACATTTTGTTAACCAAGGGACAATCTTGCTTTCTGTAGAGGTAAGTGTATAAGTGTAATCAGTTTTTAAATATTCTACAGCTATACAAGTGTTTCCAAGACAGGGCAGCTGCACAGTTTTTCTAAGCCCAAATGGCTTGCTTTTGTGTGGTGTCCTGGGGCTATGTTTCAAAAAGACAGGTGGAACAAGGAGACAAAAAGTCAACTTCCTTTCATTTACATTTAAATTAATTAAACTGAATTAGATTAAATATACTTAAAAGGTCTATTCTCCAGTTCTTTACTGGTTTTTTTTGTTCTTCTCTCACATTAGAATTACAAGTTCATTGGGAGAGGGCATTCTTGGGATTTCCACTGTTAAGGTTTTGTGGACTGAGTGTATCCTTGAAACCACACATTCTCTACTTCTGTTCTTAAAGTAAGACTTTGATAAGCACCTAATTTTTATCTCTTTTGATTTTTCATAAGGCCTCAAGCCCTTGTCATGCTGCCAGACCTGAGGTTGTCAGGGAACCAGATATTTGTCCCAATGGCTCCATTGCTGGGGGTGGGGAGGCATTTTTATTTTCCCTTTGTCCATGGTTGGTATTTTTTGTATGTATGTTGTTCATTATTGCGGCTTTTAGATTTGTACCTGTTTTATATTGGTTGTCTTATTTATTGTTATTTGCCACTCAGAGACCCTGGGGGTGGGGAGAGAGATGGGCCACTATATAAATTTGATTAATAAATAAAATCTTAAGAAGCACATCTTTCATATTTGTTCCTATGCTATGGATCACAAATCTAGTAGTAAATCTTAAGATGCTCGAATAATCAAGAACCAGATAATAGGTATGGTCAAGGCACAAGTGAGTAATTTAATACTGTTTAATACATGCAGCAAGAAGCCTCTGGACCTTCAAGTGATAGAAACAGGTGGCGAAGTAGTACAAGGTGAATAGAAATGACCCTGCTCACTGATAACCACCTTCCCACCCTTCCTTTCTGTCTGATCTATAATCAACTGAAAGACAGATGCATGTTTTAAAATATATCAATAAATTATATGTCAATTTCTTAATTGTATATTTAGCATATTTAATGCATTAAGTAATGTATTATAAAATATCAATATGTTAATATGTTAATACACTTTAATAATGCTATTAATCTTTTCATAATTTTAAACAACAAAATTATACGTATTCTTGTTCAAGGGTCCAAATGGAAACTCTTAAAAGTTATTGCATTCTTGTAGTGATGGTGGTGTTTTGATTTCATTCACTTTGAAATGCAATGTTAGGATTTGAGTCCTTACTTTTGTATTTTATAAATTCCAATTGGCAATTCTCAGAATCTTAAAAGAAACTGCTTGAAAGCCGGAGTGTCAGGAGAGGGGAGCAGGAAGAGAAAAATTAAGTGCCTGCTTCAGAGCAGATCCAGTATGCTCAATGAACTGATGGGGGAGCCATAAAGCCTTTTAAATAAATATGAGTTGTCTCATAGTACAGAGCTTAAGGTGCAATGGCCTAATCAGGACAGTGTGAATAGCAATATATAAATCAGGAGTTAGCAATCTGAATAGGTGCTCTCCAAATGCTTGATTTCAGCTTCCATTTGCCCTGGACAAATGGCCAATAGTAAATAGCAAGGTGATCTAAAACATCTGGAATGTATTAAATTGTCCAATCCTAATATAACTGATGTTTAAATGCAGTTACTTACACAATTTAATATATATAATAAATAAAAATACAACTAAATAAATTAATTGTGTTTCTTGATATTTCCGTTATATTATTTGATATACTAATATATTTTAAACCAATATTTGTTTATATAAATACTCCATATAATACAATACAAAATAATTTATATTGTTATATATTCTCTATTGCTGATTAAAATATTCTGAAAATCCTGATGTTTTGTCAGTATGTACTTATGTGTTTCTTTTCTTCTAACATCCCAGAGGAAATCACCTGGTACGCATCATCATAACATCAATTTGAAACTGAAGGCAAATTAAATGAATCTGGACTTCAATCAAACGTATGGGTTTTTTTATTTCAAAAAAATCAACTTAAAGTTGTATTTTATATAACTGAGTAATAGGCTAGATTGTTGGAATGAATGTTACTTCATATGCTATTCTTTTCCCCCTTATTTTTATGGTTATTTGAATGTTAGAGTCAAATGCATCTCAAGTGATAGATGAATTTGGCAATCTGTTTTAGTATAAGAGCATTTGTATGTTTAATGGATTTATAGGACTGTCCAAGGCAAACAAAGTAACTCTGGGTAATGTGCAACAGAGACAATTAATAAATCAAGGAAAAACAGTAATAGATTGTTTAAAAAGAACAACTCCAAATAGAAAATGGAAACCAAACAACAATTAGACAATGAAAGGGATTCCATTCTGCTTGACCCAAATGCTTGTGGGGAAAGCCAGGTCTTAATGGCATTCCTGAAGGCAAGCAAAGCTGGAGGCTGACACATCCTGTAGCCTATATAATTTGCTATCTCTCCACTGAGCAAATGTATTTGTGCTTTCCTCTGCATTCAGTAATGAGGCAAGAGTTGATAACTCCTATATTTACTCCAGACTTTTCATGTGCTGCTTATTCTTCTTTAAACTCTCATAACCTGTTTATTTGTTTGTTTCAGTCTAAAGACATTTCAAGAAACATGTAGGAAATCTGCTCAATGGAAATAACCATAAAGTGTTATGATCTGATTTGTGATTTCAAGTTAAATAGCTAGCTTGGTTATACCATTTGAAATTTAGACCTGTTTTCAGTTTCTCTAACAGATTACCGTATTTGGCTGCTAGGTTTATATATTTTTTCCACCAAACCTACCGTATTTTTCACCAAACCTTCAAAGATAACATGGATTTTACCAAGAAAGCAAGTACTCTTAAACACATACACACAAACACACTTTTTCTGATTCCCTTCCCTTAATTATCTTGTTAATTTCCTATCAAGAAGGTGATAGAAACTAGCTTGTCTATTACCTTTATTACTACTCTTGGGTAGCAATAAATTTGGGTATCTTCACAATATAAGGACTGAGGAAGGCTTCATGGAGCATTGCCATACTGTGTAGGAAACAGGTGTCAACAGGACATATGAGTGTAAATGACGAAAGCATTAGATCCAGTAAATGCTTCTTTTGGAAAGGTTTACTGTTACTGCCTTTTCCTGTTGGATGAGCATTAGTCTCCCCTAGAGACATGCTTTCATTATATCTCTCATGAAGAACTTTCTATAGAAGGAATGTTCAGAACAGCACTGTTTCTCTCTCTCTATAGCTGTAGAAAAGGGATTCTAAATGCCAAATTATGTTATACGAGGTGTGATCATTAAATTCTGAGACTAGTTCCATAAATTGAAATAAAATTACCTGATTTAAATTTGGCTGCCATCCTCTTCAAAGTAGTCCCATTGGGCAGCTGTACATAGATCCCAGTGCCTCTTCCATTTTTGGAATGCCTCCTGGAAGTCGCATTCTTCAAGCCTGTCAAGCTCCTTCTATGATTTGCATTGGATATCCTCCACCATGCCAAAACAGCGACCTTTCAGCTTCAATTTCATCTTTGGAAACAGAAAGAAGTCGCAGGAGGCCAAATCTGGCGAATACCAGGGATGAGGAATGACGACCATGTGATTACGGGCACAACACTTACGTGTTGCAAGAGCTCTGTGAGCTGGTACATTGTCGACATGGAGCATCCATTTGTTCTCTGCCCAGAGTTGTGGTCGTTTCCGACAAATGTTTGCCCTGAGATGTCTCAAAACATTGCAGTAGAAATCAACATTCACTGTTTGAGCCGCAGGGACAAATTCACAGTGCACAATCCTGCAAACATCAAAAAACCTGATGAGCATGCTCCTGGTTATGCTCTTGTCCTGTCGCGCCTTCTTTAGTCTTGGTGATTGAGGACTCTTCCATTGCAAAGACTGCTGCTTGTTCTCAGGATCATACCCGTAGACCCAAGTCTCATCACTGGTAATGATCCCGGACATGAATTCTGGGTCATCCGGGGACCGCTGACGGAGATCTTGACAGACTTTGAGACGGTGCGCTTTTTGCTCTTCTGAAAGAAACCTGGGCATGAACTTGGCAGCAATGCAGTGCATGTTCAAAACTGATGTCAGAATCATTTGAACCTCTCCAAATGACATATTGACAACGTCTGCAATTTCTCTGGTGGTTCTGCATCGATCATTATGAACAATTTGTTGATTTTTTGTGTGGCTGTCCTGGCCTCTTGTCATCCTCCAGCGATGTTCTGTCATTTCTGAAATGCGAATGCCACTCAAAACACTTCTCCCGACTCATTGCTTCATTCCCATAAGCTTGCTTCAACATTCCATGGGTTTTGGTTGGCAATTTCCTGAGTTTCACGCAGAATTTGATGTTAGCTCTCTGCTCCAATTTTGAGTTCATCATGATTTTGCAAATGCACGTGCTAACTAAAATGCACGTGCTAACTAAAATGTCTAACACAGGACTCAATGAAGATAGCGCTTTGAAACTTTGTGTAGCTGCTTCTCAAGGTCGTTATACATCACTGCTGTGCATGCATGACAATTGCATGATCCATTCCCCCACACGAGTACAGTCTCAGAATTTAATGATCGCACCTTTTATGGTTGGGTGATACCAAACTAAAGAATGAAGCACATTTCACATTTAAACCCCCATTTTAAATGTATCTTTTCAGGAGGAAATTGTATTTTGATGCAACAAACTGTAAGTTAAGCAGTCTTAGAATAACAGTTTCATTTCCCTTTCAACTTTATGAATCCACGATAATTTATAGGTACTTCTTGGAAGGCATTTTTCTCTAACACTTTCAACTTCTTATTTTTTCTCTGAGCCATAATTTATTTGTGTTGTGTTCCGTAAAGAACTGGAAATTCTTTATAGTGCCATCATTCTCACTTCTCAATCCCTCAGAAACAGTTGGAAAAGAATCTGCAGTTGTCTTCACCTCTGCAGATTTGAAATGATGATGAGAACAAGAAGTTGCCCTGTAAATAATGCATATAAATTAAAATTTAAAAATCTTCTTTACCTACTTCATACAAAAATGAAATATAGACAATCTGTTACTTTTATGTCAGCTTTGTAGCATTAAAAGAGATAGGGGAACTGACAAATTCTTTAACATTTTCATTCTCACTGGTTTCGTCTAGTCTATTGAAGGAAGGTTGCAAATCCTTCAGACTAATACTTCTCTTCCAGCACTTGAAACTCAGGAGGTGAAAGGAAGACTGAAGCAACAGTTCCCTTCAATGGGAAATGAAGTCATACTGTCTTAAACAACAGTTTAGTTTGCAGCTGTTTCACTACCCACAAGTGGGGTAGACATAAATCAGCTGATCAAAAGTGCTGTTGTCAAGAGATCACGGAAACTGATGTGGTTCTCCATGTTGCAATGTTCCAATTGTTTTATGCATCATGTGCAGAAGCCCCATTTGGTGAAACAAGGCACACTAATGGTGTAAAAAGAAATAACTGAGGTTGTTCTGGAATTTCAGGCTATTCAGTATTTCCTTAGAAATCAGTGTTTTAACTTTCACTATCAAGATTGTTGCTGGAGTGAACATTCGGTTTTCTATCAGATTTCCATCTAAAAGACTGGATGTTACATTTATTGGACTATTCCTGTGATAGTACAGTTCAATCCTGTAGTTTCCTGTAGACTCCTCCCCCAATGACTACTGTAGGGCGAGAGCTTTTATCACCCACGATCTGTTGTGCAACACTGCCAGCGCTGGTTTTTTGGCAGTCTTGCTCCTTGAATTTGGGAACATTTCAAAAAATTTCTGATAAAAGTATAAGTATGTGTAATACTTTACTCTGGAAGATGAGTGAAGTTTTATTGAAAGAGAAAACAGAGTTCCTAACGATGTAAATGAGATAGAAATATTCCCCTTCCCTTTGCCTTCAGAGAAGAGAAGTTTGGAAATGATCAAAGTTTCTTACAAGGTAGAAGAAATAAAAATACTCACCTTAATGCTGTATTTCTGTATAGGAATGAGGGACTGAATAGCTATTTGCATTAGGAATGTTGTTTTCCTGGCAAAGGACAATCAACTGCTCTTTACAACTTCTGTCTTGCATCAGCTACAGATTCTTCTCTACCCAAGTTGTATTGATAGAGCTTCTGCTACATCTAGCCAAGGAACAAAGCTAGGTCGGAAAATATCAAGAGATCAGTGGTTTATTGCCAAGTCCTTATTGGGGAGCCTGAATAAATATACGGAGATGGCAAAGCCCCACAGGCAATACAAATGAAGAAAGCCATCCCTAGGACTTGCATTTCCACATTTTTACTGTGTATCTAAAAACACAAGTAAAATTATTAATGCATAGAGCAACTGACATTACTGAACGAAAACTTGCAAAAGCATGTGGTGGACCAATTAAGTAAATGAAGAGAAGAAATGGTGAAGGTAATTCGGCTGAACTTATCAATGAATGAAAACACTTTGAGCAATTATTTTGTTACAATTACCAAAATATATTTATCTGTCAACAAGGCTGTGCCTGCAAATACCCAGAAAACTCATGGGTGGATAATCACACATTTTGGAATGTTCTTAAATGGAATAAACATATTGCGGAAGAGTAAATGCTGAGACCAGAGAGAAGTAAAGATAATATTGATAAATATTATGTATCAATCCAGGACTCCCCTACTGGGATCCTATTAACTAAACCTAACTCTAGTAACTCATTTGATTTGGGGGAAATGAACAGCCTGAAATAATCCAAATAACTATTCTAAACTATTTTAGTCTACACACAACCACAACAATAATTTAAGACTGGTTTTTTTTCAACAAAGTACAATTTGCTTAGAGCCAAGTTTAATAGTTTTGTATTGCCTTTATCCAGAACCTATTGGGAATCTGGCTGCATTATTGTGAATCACAACAGAAAACAAAAACTAGCAGTGTTTATCTCATGCTTTCATGCAAACTTATATTGTATACTTAGACTAGCATATTATCTGTTTACTCAGTAAACAAATGAGACTAGGAAACTCTCTCAAAGCTTCTTCTTTTCTTCTTTCTACTTGCCAAAGAACTTGCATATTAGGTATTTCCAATATTAGGAAATCGCCTGACTCACTTTTTTTCTAAACAATCCCTGATTTCCTAACATTTTGACAGTATTCAAAATGTCCCTGTCAATGTGTCTCATACAAAGTGAAGGGCATCAATTTGCTAAGCAGTATTGTAAACTGATAGTGCCAATGATAAATTAGCCAGGAGTTTTCTTTAAAAAGGATTCCATTATTAATCATGTAGTTTACTGTAGCACATAGATGTTTCTGTAGCAAGGTGAGGGGGATGAGGAATCTTATAAAACCAGATAAGTAACCACTGCCTCTTAAGTAATTACATGTGCTTGTACTTGTACTTTAATATAATGATGTCATCCAATGATGCTGCTACATTTTTCTCAGAATAATTGCCTCAAGATGTGAGTAGTCCTTCTTTTGGAAAAGCCTGCATTTAAAGTAATAATCAGAGACATTTAGGACAAGAAGAAAGACTTGGTGTTTTTGTGGGTCCTTTAAAGGTAATTTTCCAATTCTGTGTCATAATATTGGAAGGGTGCTTCTATCATTCAAGTTTCAAAACATGTATTATGAAGAAATATTTTGTTTCTTAATGGGCAGAATAGCTTTGGGGCAAATGGTACAAGCAGCTAAATAGGAATAGATATACCATTGTTGGAAGTCATAATTTGATGCAGGATTTGGGAAATGGATCGGAAAACTATTTGTGATGTTTTGCCAATATTTTGCTTTCCTCTCTTGTTGCACTGTGTTTTTATGCATAGACATAAACTGTATATGGTTGTTGCCTGTGAATGTTTAATGTAAAATTTTAAGCATTGTAAAATAGGTGTTTTATTGTACTTTGGAGGATCACATATACAGTTTTATGCTCATTTTCTGAGTCAAATTAGATTTTCCTTTATAAGAAGTGTGCTTACATTGTAGACATTTTTACTTATATTTCTGTGCTGGGTAGAAGTATCCCCAGCATAGCAATACAATATTAGAAGTTCTATATCTGGATGGCTGAAATCAAGAGGAACACCAGGATTCAGTTTTCTGTATCTGGCACACATAGACATACTGTATTAGGTAGCTTTCCTTAGATTTTTACTACCAGTAGAAAGCAAAAGGGTAGCTGCCATTTTTATAAATGCAATAATAGTTCTGCCTCCAATCCTACTTTGACAATCAGTCATGACATAATGGATAATAGGAGGTTTTTTCCATTTTAGTGTGGGAAAATGTATATTATTTACTCAACTGAAAAAGTTATAAGATATAGTTTAACGATCATTAAAAAAAACCCTGTTATTTGGAAAGAAAGGGAATGAATGAAATGGCTTTTTAATTGCTGGTATTGCTAAGCAGGAAAGTGTGTACCCTACCTTTATTTTTTTAACTATAAAATCAATTTAACTAGATCATGTGTGAGATATCAAATCATCCAGGCCAGGAAAATAGTAGATCTGTCTCATCTACCTGATTTTATAAAATTTATTTGTCTGTCTGTACAGCTAGCTAACCATCCATCCATCTTGGTGCCTCCAAATCTGTGTTGACTCATGGCGACTGCCTGGACAAGTCAGATGGTATTGTCCAAAACAGGATTACCTGGGTATAAAGTCTAAACATAATGGGGGTTTTCTTCCAAGTGCTACAGATAAATAATAAGATATTGTTGATATATTATATGAGATCTGTTCAAAAAATATTGAACCTTAATTTTCCACACATAAACAAATGAAGCACAGAAGGCATCCTTTGGTGGAGATGTGAAGGGAGCATTCATGCGCATGCATGAATTTTTTCCTGTCTGCAGAAAGCACCAGTCGCTGGCAGTCGGCCTATGAGCGAGCAAGTGTAGTGAGCGCTTGGAGGATTGTCAATTATTGCAAAATGACAAAACGACTTGAGCAGCGATATTGCATCAAATTTGGCCAAAAGCTTGGCGATACCCAAGTGAAAACCATTCACAAGTTCCAACAAGCTTTTGGGGATGTTGCCATGAGCATCTCACGGATAAAGGAGTGGTACAATCGCTTTAAAGATGGCCGCACATCAGTGAACAGTGAACCACATCCCGGTAGGCCTTCAACAAGTCGAAATTACAATGTCATTGAACAAGTGCAGACTTTGGTTATGTGAGATCATTGTATCACAGTTCAAGAACTTGAGAATGAAGTGGGGGTAAACGTTGAATTGGTACATTCAATTTTGACCAAGGATTTGGACTTGAAGAGAGTGTTTGCGAAATATGTGCCGAAGCTGCTAACAATGGAGCAGAAGCAACTCCATTTGAAAATTGCACGGTACATGCTGGACAATGCAAACAGTGGTCCCAACTTACTGAACACCGTGATCCCTGGTGATGAGATGTAGGTTTATGGGTACAACCCAGAAAGATAGATGCAGCTCTCACAGTGGAAACATCCATCATCCCCGAAGCCAAAAAAAGCGCAGCAGGTCCACAGCAATGTCAAGTTCGTGCTGACCATTTTCTTTGATTCCCGTGGGATGGTGCATCACAAGGAACAACCATTACCAAGGAGTACTGTCAGGAGGTCTTTCATCGCCTTCATAATGCTGTGCAAAGCAAATGACCCGACCTGTGGGCAGCAACAACTTGGCAGCTTCATCATGATAATGCACCCACCCATTCTTCACATCTGATTCAGATTTTCTTGGCCAAACACATCTCCCAACATGGCTCCGTGTAATTTTTGGCTATTTCCCAAGTTGAAAATACAAGTGAAAGAGACCCAATTTGAATCAGGAGAAGACATTATTTGGAACGCGACAACCCTGCTGAACATCGTTCCAAAAGATGTGTTTCAGCAGTGTTTCCAACAACGGTGGAACTGCTGGGAGAAGTGTGTGCATTGCTAAGGGGACTACTTTGAAGGAGATTAGAGTAAATGTATTTTGTATGAATAAATGTATTTTTGCTGACCAAAGGTTCGATATTTTTTGAACAGACCTCGTATAAACATAATTCGGTAAAGTACCGATGGCATTATTACCTAATGTGCTTAGAACAATAAAGTACCAATAAAAAACATTCTCCACGAGAAATTTGATACCCCAAACCTGTAATTTCTTTATAATGATGCAACCAGCACTGGAAGAATTAATGGGACTGAAAAAAATTAATGTGATCTCCAACTCAGTCCTAATCATCAGCCCGAATCCCCTGGATTCAGCTAACTATGCCTAGGATTGTAACAAGAGCAAATGCATTATTTTATTAGCATCTAGAGCAATAGCACTTAGACATATACCGCTGGTGGTTTACATCACTAAGTGGTTTAAGGAATCAGCATATTGCCCTCAACAATCTGAATCCTCATTTTACCAACATCAGAAGGATGGATGGTTGAGTCAAACTTTGAGCCAGTTAGGATCGAACTGGCAGTGGGCAGAGTTAGCCTGCCAAACTGCATTCTAACCACTGCACCATCACGGCTCCTACTCTATTGTTGTTTTATTAACAACAATAGAGCTAACACAAAGAGTTTATTGAGATAGGGAGGAGATTCTCTTTTTGACTCCCAAGTTGACAAGTAAGGGGTGACATCTTACTGCATCAGGAAGGTATCCTAAAGACCATAGGACAGGAATGGAAAAGTGTGACCTACAAGCGCCCTTTTGTAGCCCAGGAGGGATGGAATCCTTTTTGCATTGTGTGTGTGTGTGTGTGCATGCGTGGGGGGGGGCATTTAAGGAATAAAATTACTGCCTTAACATATTTCAAACTTCCAACCCCACCTCCACCTCCCAGTCAGGGTTTATTTGAAGTCACTCTTGAATCACAGTCCTTGCCAACCCAAAACTGAGGCAGGTTTCCTGGCAACTGAAAGTACACACCCTGCATGAGATAGTATGGATCTCTTTCTCAAGAAACAGGAGGAGAATGAGGTCCACCCTTAAGGCAACAAGAAAATACTAGGGCTAGGCTTGAGATGGCTTGCAGAAGGCCTTGGTTGCACAAGATTCAAAACTCCTTTCTTCTTCTGTGTTTCCAAACAACAATAAAATGAACCCTAGAGGGACCAGTGGGAGGGAGGGAAACACTGAAGCTCAGAAATATTACATCTAGCAATTAAAACAAAACAGAGATTCTAACAAGAAAAGTGCCCGAGTTTAAACTCTTCTGCCATTAACTAAATCTTTCTTCAAGGCTCTGCATTTTTTTCCTTATTAGTCACACTTTTTCTTAATGCAAGATATACCACATTTCTTTTGCTTGGCTCAGACATCACCTAATGCTACTTTCAAATTATGAACCAATCTTGGTGGAGTTAGCTGCAATTTAGTTAGGAGGAAAACGCTCATTTCAGCTTTGGAAAAAAGCAAAATATTGGTGTTAATGGTGGGAAGCCTGGCATAAGCAGAACTATGCAGTGACTCAAGATGAACTCACTCAATTTCATAGTTTTCTAGTATTCAGAACAGCAGTGTCAGTCCTTACAGTTACTGGCTTCAACTGGCACACAAAGCAGCAGGCTTCATTTATCAAATCAAAGATGGAGTCATTTAACAAGAAAATTGGAAAGAAATGAAATAATAAAATTGAATTTTCAAGCCCTGTCATTGATTTAATTTAATTTAATTTATTTGAATTTATATACCGCCCTACTCCTGAAGGACTTAGAGCGGTGAACAACCATTAAAACATACAAATAATACAAATACAACATTAAAACCAATTAAAATAATTAAATACTAGCTGGCTAATTTAAAACCAATTTGAAAAAGTAAAAACCCAGTTGAAAACCAATTTAAAAACCCATCCCAAGGGGACATATGGGAAATCAAGATAGCCTGGCTTGGATAAAAAGATAAGTCTTGAGAGCACGTCGAAAGACCCGAAGATCAGAGATAGTACGTATCTCCGGGGGGAATTCGTTCCACATGGTCGGTGCTGCCACAGAAAAAGCTCTGACCCTGGGGGTCGCCAGCCGACATTGTCTGGCTGACAGCACCCTGATGAGGCCCTCTCTGTGGGAGCGGACAGATTCGGTGAGAGATATTGGTTGGTAACAGGCATGCCTGCAGATACCCGGTCCTAAGCCATGGAGCGCTTTAAAGATGGTCACCAACACCTTGAAACGCACCTGGAAGACCACAGGCAGCCAGTGCAGCTTGCACAGGAGGGGGCTCACATGGGCATGACCCCTGACCCCCATAATCCCCCGTGCGGCCGTATTCTGAACCAGCTGAAGTCTCCGGGTACGGTTCAAGGGGAGTTCCATGTAGAGAGCATTGCAATAATCCAGGCGGGTATCTAAAACTAATCTATCAGTATTTGTCATATTTTATAACTAACTCAAGGTGGCAAACATTCATAACACTCCTTCCTCTTCCCCTTTTCCCCACACCGACATCCTATGAGGTGTGTTGGGCTGAGAGAGTGACTAGCCTAAAGTCACCTAGTCAGCTCTCATACCTAAGGTGGGACAAGAACTCATCGTCTCCTGGTTTCTAGGGCAGCACCTTAACCACTACACCAAACTGCATAAAAAAGTTTCATGCATTTGTAGCCATAAAACAGGGTTTATAATCAAAAAAGGCTGAGTGCACACTTTATGTTAAGTTAGTACTGAAACAACCACAGTATGTCTTGGCACAGTTGGTGAACCAATCAACCATTTGCTCCTTATCGCTTCTCGGCCTTTTGGCTAAGATCAAGTGTAGTATCTATTCTTATCAGTTTAATATCTGATATGTACTCCATTTGAGGACTATATATTAAATTGGATGGTTAGAAAGGAGATGGAAGGAGTAGGTGTGAAATTGTACTAATAAGATTAATAGCTACTGATGAAAGCTATGTAAAAATGTATACCCAAATAGTTGATGTTGATCAAAATATTTAATCATGTTAGGTTTTGTTTTTTTGTTAAAAATTAATTAAATTCCTTAAAAAAAATCCACCATTTGCTCCTTGAATTACCTGGACAGCTGGGCTGATGAATACATTTACTCTCCCTGGCAATTATATATCTGTCGCTCATGGTGGCTTTCAGTCAGGAAGGAAATGTTCTTTCCTACATGTATGAATATTCATAAATAACTATGTTTCCCATAAGATTTTGAATTTCCCAGAAATCGCTTGGGTGTATATCGTATATATCAACAGCTTGTACAGCTTCTTAATTCATGGAATTTTATAGAAGGTTGAGATAATGCCACAAACTATTTGTAATTAGCTTGTTGCATCTTCCTTTTCTAACCACAAAACATTTTATGGTAGGGAATGGGACGAAAGCAGAGCATTACCATAAGCTTTCAGAAGTCATGTGCATAAAAAATGCAGTGGAAGAGGCTGCCTCATGGGAAGCTGAATGATGTGCTGAGGAAACTTTGATCATAGGCTGAAAATTTTCAGTTACACAGCCATTTCGTACCATGGAAGGCACATCTTTTTCTTTTTCCAATTCCTAAATTTCTAAAAGCTTATGAATAACAAGAAATCTAAGGAAATAGTCCTTAGAGAAGCTGAATATAAGAGAGATCCCCAAATGACCAGCTTTCCCAAGTTCCTGGATTTTACAATGACAACAAAACAGAATGCATAGTTTCTTCTGACTATTTATGGCTACCCAGATGCTGTTGGAATGGAGATGTTCACTTCTTTGCAATTTTAAAGTTTTTGCAAAAAAGTGCCACCCAACCAAAACTTGCCCCAAGTAATAAAAACAGTTTTGTTCTGCTCTCTCAGACTTTTGTCAGACCTGCCATCTTTGCAAGACAAAAAATGTATATGTATTATTAGTAGATATTATTGTTGGTCACAGAAGCAGATGCTTAGACTGGATTTGGCATTTTTATCCACCTATTGAGTCCTTCTCAAGGACTTAGGATAGGCAGATGTTCTTCTTTGATGGTATGTTGCAGGAAGTAAGATGTCCCCAAAAACCTGCTTTTTGCAATTGCCGTTTGA
>JANHFO010008491.1:22084-32303 GCA_032468095.1 Pareas carinatus | reverse complement strand
ATCTGCCTGTAAGCCGCCCTGAGTCCTTCGGGAGAAGGGCGGGGTATAAATAAAATTACAATTACAAAATTACAATTCATTGCTTTATTTTCTCTCTCTCTCTTTTTTTTTTTTAAATTTTTTATTGCTGAACACGATTAAGTAAAACTGGTCAGCACCATGGTGAGAACAAAGATTCGGGTTCTTTGCCTCCCATCTACTCTGTGTCCACAATGGTCCAATCATGCAACGTTCAGACCTGTGGTAACAAGAGTGAAACATCTGGAACGTCTAACAAAAAGCAATAGGATGCAGGAAAAGATAATGTTGGAGTATTATACCAATGGCAAATACAACTATGTATATATCTACTCCACTGCACAGACTAAGCAATCATGTGGCTAAGGGTGGGGTTAGCATCTTTGTATAACTGCAGATTGGCTGCTCAATGTATCTCAGCCAGAAAAACAAGAGGTCATCTTTTATAAATGAGAAAGCAAGGTGAAGGGGGTCAGGAACAGCTGATCTTTTGCAACAATTAAAAACTTAATTGCAGATTAGTTGCCTGACTTTCTTTAAATGTTAGGTTACTTTAAATGTAGGTTAACTTTATCTGGCATTTAGATAATTAGAACCCTTGTCTTTCAGAGCAAGAGAAGAAAAAAATCTCAAGGCAGGAAGAATGTCTGTGCCAAGTGAATATAGACTCTTTACTTCTAGATAGAACACCATTTGGGTAATCATATCAATGGAATAATAATGTATTAAAGCTACCCTTATTGCTTCACCACTTGGCTATTTAATTACATTGTGATTTGGTTGCAATTTAACACTTAACCATAGAAAATGTGTGACAGAAGCAAGAGATGGGGCAATATCTGCGGACACATCTCCATAACTGTGGGACAAGCTCAAACTGAAAGCCACTCCCTCTGTTCCTTCATTCCTACTTTTGAAAGCCCATCTGGGGGAAGAACTGTGTGTGAGTCTGGGTCCCACACTTCGGGAGGCTGCAGGGACGTGTTGCAATTGGAGGCTGTAGAAATACAAGCCTAAGATGGTCACGAAGGGCTGTTGGAACCGTGCTTTCCACTTTCCTTCCAGTGAGTCAACACGGTGCCTCAGGCAGCCCACTGACGCGCCGCACACCTTCTTAGATCATCCCTTTCATGGGAATAAACTCATGAGAGAGGAGGAGAGAAAGAGTTGGTGAGACTCTCCCAGGGCTTCAGTCACTGTCAGCACTCAGAATGCAGATTTTCGTCAGATAATCTCAAAGCCTTTAATAACCACAAGGGATCTATACATAAAAACTTTCCGGACCAGTGCCAGGAAATGCAGTCAACTAAGGGACAAAAATTTCAACCTTATGCAAGTTTATTAACTGCTTTCTGAGAGAGAGAGAGAGAAAGAGATAGGAAGTTGTAATGATATTTACCAAACTATTTGAAATACTAATTGAAATTTAATTATATTTTGATTAGACGTTTCTTGCTCTGCAATAGAGAAATACATTATACTCCATACAGAGGAATTAATCATTAGGCTAGGAAGATTAACTTTAGGATACATTCACACATTCATGGTGCAATTTCAGAAAGAAAAAAAATCTTGCAGCTTTCCCTCAAGATTACATAACTTCATGCTATTCTGCTTCTGTCCCAAAGGGCTGGATTGCAAGTGGAGCTATTTGCCAAATCTAGTCAGATTGGCACACTAAACTAATGGGTGTAATGCCTTAGGAGTCTACAAGAAATGGTCTTTGATTTTTCATATGCCCCTTTTATCCAATCCAAAATGTGCACCACGCCAAAGGTGCAAAAGCAGCCCATTATATACCTTCATTTCTTGTATCCCTTTTTGGTGTGTTTTTTAAATAGTAAATTCCTCTCATGATAAAAGTTACTCCAACAATATCAACCGCAAATGGCCAATTCCTGGATTTTGTGAAATATTTAAGGCCATTCCCAATGCTCTGATGGGTTTAGAGTATTTTTGCAGACCTGTTTGTGGTCTGCAAAATTGGCGCATAGGTGAATAATCTCTGGGGAGAATGGAAAAGTCTCCGGTTTGGGTAGATTAAAAAATGTGAGAAAATGTATTTAGAGTCTGTGAATGCTAGATGTTTATCCAGAAAGGGGGCAATGGGCTAGGAAGATGAGCCTGAGTGCCTCCTAACCAATAAAGTCAAACCCTGGTTAATGCTGATCCCTAGGAACGTCTCACAACTGAAAGAAATGTGGTGAGTATAATGATGTGCTTGTTATATCAAAATGAAGGCGGTTATAAGCACCGACCTTAAGTCAAGAAAATCTCCTAAGTCAAAGTAATCTGATGATTGAAGCCATTACAGACAACTACTATTTTCAACCCCACTTTATAAACCAGAACCTCATTAGCTATACAGTAATAACAGAAACTTGCAGATCTAATTGTGATGTCTCTCCTACTTATAGTTGAGTGAATAAGAGAGATCTCCATCTGGTCTATTTCCAAGTCAATCAATCAAAACAGAGCTGAAAGGGACCTCGGAGGTCTTCTAATCCAATTTTGTCTGAATGATTTGGATTTGACATGCTTCACACCGGTCATCTTGGGTAGCATCCATCAAAGTCCTCTTTCTTACTCTCTGCCACTCCCGAATGCTTCAAAAACAGATTGAAACTGATCCGCAATCGCCTTCACTTCTGCTGACCTTGAAATACTGAGAATAAAGAGCCTCTGTGAAGGAAGAGAAAGAAGCCAGGAGGTTGGGTGAGGCAGGAGTTCCATCATTAGGAGGAGGAACAACCCACATATTCTGCAGAGCAGCAACTCTTCAAAAAGAGCAGCTTTGTTGTGGTTCCAGATACACTGCAGCCGGATCAGCAATAAATGTCCTCAGCTTCTGGACGAAGTCAACCTCAGGAGATTGAACAAGCCCAGATCTGATTCTGAACTGGGACAAAGGTCTTACACGGCAGTGCTCTAACTGTGTAAGGTTAAGAGGAACGATTCTCTAGATGGAAAGCCACTCTATTAGTGGGCATAAGTCAATTGACATAGATGGTGGTTTGAGTATTTCCATGTATAGGAATTGTAATAAACATGATAAAATAGGGTGAGTTCCCTTCCCCACCTGTGTTTAACTATGACACAATCATACCCTGACAACTCCCCTTGACCTTATGATATTGCCCTCACCTTGTCCTCAAGCCATGATGGAGACAGCTTTAAGTAACACTGATATAAAGCAGTATTATTCCCTAATTCACATTCCATCCCATGGATAGTCTCCCAACGTAAGAAACTCTTCTTCATCTGCCACCATTGTGGTAGTCGTTGGCCACATTGGACAGTGTATTCCTACAAGGCCGTCAAGATCAAGCAGCTCCCTGCTAAGAAGCAGAAGTAGAACCATCCCATCCCACAGTGCATGCACATGAAAACCGGCAATAAGATCAGGTACAATTCCAAAAGGTGGCATTGGAGAAGGACCAAGCTGGACCTGTGAAGAGAAGCATCTGCAACCCTCACCAGGTCTATCTGGCAGCAAACTTTTGTGCCCCAGAATGGCTCCATTCTAAACACTGCCCTATTTTCAAGAGTGGATCTCCTCATGTATTACATACTTTTCCCCAAGTCTTTAATTTTTTTTATTTCCATAAAGAGTTTCCAAAAGTATAAACTCTGTAGTGCTTCAGTTCCTATTATTTTAGAGGCAAAGATGTGTGTTCAATACTGGGTATGATCACATGTGTTTTGTGAGAATGGGAAACCAAAAGAGTGTGTGTGTGTGTGTGTAGTATGTATGTAATTTGTATAGCTGCTCAGCTTACCAGGAGTGGCTCTTGGTATTTTCCCACCTCAGCCATTTTATTTCCAGAGTGCATTCTCTATTATCACTTTGTTTCTTGATTCCTTTCATACTTCACTGTATTTTTTCCCCAGTCTCCCAATAATGTCAGGCTCACAATAATTTATTTCCCGGGTCCCAACAAGGTATAAACAACAGAACAGAATTCATTATTTGAGTGAGTGAAAAAATCATGTTTATGTTACTACACTAATAATACAATTCTGAATTAGATCTTTACCTTAAAAATGCAGCGTCCTTGCTTTTCCTTATTCAGTGTCTAGAAAGTAATGATTGTTGACCTCAGTTTTTATAGTTTGCTTGTTTCCTTATATTTGTCAATTCTGGTTATTTTCCTTCACTGCTGTTCTTCTTAGACTAAGAGAACCAGTTGCGCAGAGCTAGTCAGTTTCAGTCGTCCTACACTGCAGGGCATAGCTAATTGCACAAAGGCGATCTGGTCTGCCTACCTCCTCCCCAATGCTAATTAAATTGAATGTAATTTAATTTTTTGATTTTGAGGCTAGCCAACTCCGTGATGACTCTGAGAAGACCACAAGGAAATAAAATTGAAAATAACTTATATCAAGCAAAAGAAGAGATGGCTAACTGGAAGACCATTCCATAAAATCCACACCAACCAAAGGCCTGGGGAATGTTTTTGGTCTTGAGGGGAGGAGACCAACAAACAAACAACTTGGTGTTGTCAGGATTGATTCTCTTCCATCCCATCCAGGTCCTCACACTCCCCAGACACTGAGTCAGGACTTCAATAGCACTGGTCAGTAACAGGTCAAGATGTATAACTGGATATTATTAGCATACAGGTAGTCTTCGCTTAATGATTATATGTTCAGCAACTGCTCAAAGTTATGACAGCATTGAATGAGGAGACTTACAACTGGTCCTGGGAGTTGCGGCTGTTGGTTGCAGTGTTCCAGTGTTCACATGGTTGCAACTTTGGCACTTGGTTTCTGGCTCCACAGTATGATGGTGGTAGCATCCCGTAGTCATGTGGTCGCCATTTACAGCCTTCACTGCCAATTTCCAACAAGCAAAGTCAAGGAGGAAGTTGTAGGAGGTCACAAATGGTGATAATGTGACATTTTGCCCAGAATTCACTTACTGACTACAACTGGAACTGCCACGATTGACATTGTAAGTCTGCATGGTCCTGTGATGTCATGCTTTATGACTGTGTCACTTACCAATGCAGTTGTTGGTCCCAACTGCCATCATCAAGTGAGGGCTATCTATATGGAACTCACCCAGAAGTTTCAGATAGTTGTTAAACAAAAGGGAAGTAACAGTCAAGCCCTGCAACACCCCATAAATCCTCCCAACATGGATTGAAACTGGCTACTGAGAAAGGAGAGTCAGTGAAAATCATCTCTCTCATTTCCAGTCCTTGAAGCTGACTAAAAAAGAATCATAGTTAACGGTACTGAATAATTCTGAGAGATCAAGGAGTATCAAGATGCACACACACATATCCTGGCTCTGCCACAAATCATTGACACAAGTAACCAGTGGTGTCTCCATACTGAACCCCAGGCTGAAGCCTAATTAGAATGAATCTAGATAATTTCTGCTTCTGCCCCACTTTTCTTGATTTTACATTATGTTAATTTGAGAGATGTCCACATAAGATATGGAAGGAGAGGTAGACAAACCAGCTTAGGAAAGTCAGGGCAGAGTCCCAAAGTCAGACCCTTGTTTTTCCTCTTCAGACCCGTGATGGGTTCTCCTACTAGCTTATGAAGTCAGCAGGACATAACTTCAGTTATGGCTATACATCTAGAGCAGAAAGCCAATAACCTTGTCTGGAATGATTGACACACTCACAAATCAGCACATTACCAGAAGAATGAGTCAGAAAAAATGCTATAGAGGTAGTATGGATACCGGCAATGGACATAATGACTGCAATGATGATCCATGTGTCATGACATCATTGTGCAAACTGTGCTGGATACGCATATAGAACAATGATTTATGCTAACTTTACTTTCTGCCAACTCAAGAATGAATAGCAGTGTAACTCAGTTATGGAAAAAGACCCTGGGAGTGAATAAGCGAAGGGTGGTTTTTGTTAAAAAAACAATTATTTGGTCAGATCAAGGAAGGTGAGGACTTTGAACAAAAGTATTGCAAAATCTTCTGTTTTACCTTTCAGCTTGAAGGTTTAATGGGCTTTAACCACTCACTGCTGTCTTTGTTTAGCCTTAACACTGAGGCTGTCCCTGAGTGAATCATCCATTCTTGGAAACTCTCCAAGACCTATGTCTCCATTGATTTCTAATCGAGCAGAAAAAATGAATAAGGGGGAAATTTCCTCTCACAAAAGCAGAATGGCTTCAATCCACTGAAAATAAATTGAATGGGGCAGGATCCTTCCTTCCTTCTAAAAGATATACTGGGGACAAGGCATGGGAAGGATTATATCATGAAAATCAACCATATACGTTGCATGAAGGAAGTCCCAAGGGCTGAGATCCCTGAAATTTCCAGATCAAAAAGCATCAGGAAGCAAGCGATATGGGATACTCTTAGTACTGCATCCTTTGAATAGAAGAGACATGTGCTTCTTCCAGCTTTGGTTCAATTGACCAACTGCTACTCAGGAAGTCTATGAATATTGAAGAATTCATAACAAAGGACACCCATGGGCTCCCTATGGATCCTGACCAATCCTCCATCAAGGTCATCATCTGGTTTCTTATAGCAACAATGGAAGCACAATACAGGTAATTCCTGACTTACAACCACAATTGGGACTGGAATTTTGGTCACTAATCAATGCTGTCATTAGGTGAGTGATCATATGACCCCATCTGATTTTATGTCCATTTTACAGCAGTCACTAAACAAACCACCATGGTAATTACGCAAATCATGTGGGTGCTAACTGGATCGTGTCCATAAGCAAACCAGGTTTCCCCAGCTGGGACAGTCGCAAATCATGATCACATGACCCACAAGATGCTACAACCATTGTAAATGTGAGCTGGTTGCCAAGTGCTCAGATTGCAATCATGTGACCAGGAGAGTTGAGTTATTTTTTCTGAGGCCATCACAACTTGGAACCATTGTTAAACCATCAGTTGTAAGTCAAGGACAACCTGTATTGGGTTCCCATTCAGCTCTGATAATGGAAGTTTTCACAGTCTCCCAAACACCTAAAACTGAGAAGTTTTTTGTCAGTGTTACACATGCCTGGTTACAGCTAATATTGAGTGCTGGAGGAGGGGAAAGTGTTCGCTGCCTGACTATCCTGCAGGGAGAGAGAAAAATACTTAAATATCTGTAGCACAGCACTTTGTGGATAAAATCCTTCCTATCCATTCTCATTAGGCCTCAGTTGATTGAAGGCTGGACTGCAATCCTCAAGATAAAAAAGACAACAGTCCACTAAAATGTGGCATGTGTCCTTAGCTGTTTTCATTATCCAGCATTGTATTCCACTCTCTCCTAAATGATCCATGCAGCTTAAAAAGACAAACATGAAGCCTTATGAGCAAATGCATAACAAGATTCCAACAGGCTGGCATAAAACATGTATCTGAGCCCACTCCTAGACTGTAACAAGGAGGGAACAAGCCTCAGCCCTGTTAGCAGCTTGTTCTACAATACAGGCTCTGCTCTGACAGAAGCAGAAGTGGCTGCTGATATTAAAGGTATCCCTAAGAACTGCAACGGATTCCTTTGAAGTAGAAGACCTGAAACAGGCAGTGATTGAAATCTCTGTGCAGCCTGGACTTTATAAAATATTTTGCAAACCTCTTTCTCTCCCACTCCCCACTTTCTCTTAATATAGTTAAAAGCTGTCCAAGCAGAATCAATATAACATGCTGTTGCTCCAGAGCAGAGACAGCACAGAGAGTAGGGAGAAGACTCGTTGTCGTACTTAAGAATCTGGTGAAAACATTGGAGTAGAAGCATGTTTGGCATCAACATTCAGAAAGCAGAGTTTCCTTAAGTAGTGAGTAGGGGTCGGCTTTTGTGGTGAATTTACATATATCAAGCTTAACATTGTTCTGCTTAGTCATTGCCCTAAAGTAATTGAAGCATGATCAGGCCCAGACTGCCTGTCTTCAGGGGTCACTAGCGTGAGAAAATGTCTAATTCCCTATTGGCTGCCTCCTAGAGGCCATTCTGTATATAAGCCTGTTGCGCAGCAGTTTTGCTAACTTTGATCGTGATTCTGCTTGTTGTATAGTATGCTCTCGTTTGTCTACAATAAAACCATTATTATCTTTACAACCCGACTCTTCAGTGCCCACTGAACCAAGAATACAACTGTGAAGGTGAAGAGAAGCAGCTTTATTACTTGCGTTGTTAACTTTTCTTGGTCAATCTAATTTTTGCAACAATCCTTGAAAGTCTTGTATGTGACTTGCTATTCCTAGTCTTGTAGTAGTGAATATGATAACAATGTTACATTAATATACATAAATGTATATTGCAGTTTTGCCATGCCCGATGAATATTACTGTTGTGAGCATCTCATGACAAAATCCATGACAAGAAACATTATGTTTGTTTTCTTTAGCTCCCACAAATATATATTTGTATGTATGTATGTAGTTTGTATGTATGTATGTATGTAGTTTGTATGTATGTATGTATGTAGTTTGTATGTATGTATATTGTGCAAGGCCACAATTAAATCAATAGTTCCAATTTAGGCTAATTCACTTCATTTGCAGTCAACATTTTGCTGAGTCCTTCCCCTCCCCCTTCTATATTTTTATAGATTCGACTTCCTCAATTTGGTTTCTTTCTGTTAAATGTAACCCAAATTATCTTTAGAACAACTGTATATATTTTAATTTCTGTAACAGTTAAAGGGTGTACCTCATGGCTTCAATGTTTGATCTGCTGATACTGCTATGCTGAGGGACAGATTTCAATGGGGAACTGAATACTAACTCATGTACATAAATAGAATTAGAATTGTTTTTATTCCCAAACCCAAATCAAGCTGTCCCTTTAATTACAATGCATTCTATTCCTGCTCACTTCTGTGGAATGAGGATATGGGACTGGTACATATAGGGACATTGGGGACGTCAGAATCCCTTGCATGTTTAAATACTCACCCAGATTTATGTGAGTGATGTGTGTGTCTTATGTGAAGTGTGTCTTAATGGTTAAATTGTTGGACAGGAAATGAAGAGAACTAGCTTTGAATCTGCCCTCAAGGGTGGAAGCTCCGTAGGTGGCTTTAGGCTAGTCTCCATCTCTCAGACCAATCTACCTTACAGGGTTAGGAGGAAATGTTGAGGAGAGGAGTGTTGCTTTGAACACATGGGAAATCAGTGGCATTTAAATCAAGCAAGTGAGCAAATGTTTCCTCTCAAGGAGACAGGGCAGAGTGAAGCAGGAATGTGTCTTCTACAATTATCTTATACTGTCATCTGAGGGTCTGTCATGACTTCTGAAAGGCTAAGCTCCCTTTCCCAAGGAAGTCTCCTTTGCTTAAGCAGAATGATGTCCTTCTCTTGTATCTTGGCACATAATGCAATCCGCTGTTGGTTTAATGAAGTTATATGGCTGCCTGTCTTGCAAGAGCAACTTTGAGTGGCTAACATTAAATGTTAAAAACTCATAACACAAAGTAAAGAATGGAGCAGAAAGTATAATGGCTATCAAGATCAACATATTGTTGTACTTAAGCCCAGTTGCTTGCTATCTCATGCTACCTTTCCTTCTCTCTACCAATGTCTTCCATTCAGACCAAACAGACTGAACTATTTATTGCTTCTGGATCTAAAATCCAAAGGGCCGCCTTTTGACATGGTGACATTAGAAATTTCATACATGCTACTTAAAATGGTCTTGAAACCCTTCTTTTAGCATGTCTTTCAGAAAGACATGAAAGACACAAAAGTAGCTTTCAAACTTAAGTTTTCCACATGTCTTAACTAATTATGAATGACCTTATAATGTCACTGCATTTTTTTCCTGCCTTTTGGTGTCACTTAAGTGCCATTTAATTCTCTATTCACTAATGTTCCTTAGAAAATATACATTTGGGAGTGATCTGTTTGCATTTTAATCCCTGTTCCTGTATGGAATGCCTCTTTATTAAAAGATATTGCTCTGTTACTTAATCTCTGTACTGTACTGCTGTGTTGTAATATCTTTCGGGTCAATTTCATCAGTACTTGTTTCCTTCAGCTTCTTGCTCTTCACCCAAAGAAATTGACAAGCTTAGGAAAATCCTGGTCAATTTTATGAGGGTATTTTCACCTTCCAGGAAGCATGTATATTATGCTCCAACGTTGACATGAACTGTTGTGTTCGGAGTTTTGGAGATCGCCGTGTGGGAACGTTAACCGCGGCCGACTCCAGTTAACAGAACAGTTGTTCATTGCAGCCGCGCGGAGTGAACATAAACCG
>JANHFO010008486.1:32419-42528 GCA_032468095.1 Pareas carinatus | reverse complement strand
GCTTTTTTTTTTAGGGGGGGGGTCTGTTTCTCTCTGTCTCTCTTCTACTCCCTCCAGGCTTATTATTATTATTTTTTAGGGTGGATGGAGGCTTTCCTTGGGGGGAGGGAGGCTCTTTTATATTTATTTATATATATATATATAAATATATATATATTGCTCCCCCCCGGATTTTTTTTGGGGGGGGAAGATTCCCATTCCCTTCCCCCCATGCCCATATTTTGTAAATACTGTTTTTTAAAGTGCAATGTTAAATTTTTATGTTTCTTGTATACCGACCTGAGTCCTTGGGGAGAAGGGCGGTATATAAATATAAAGAAATAAAGAAATAAAGAAATAAGATGCCTAGAAAGGTGGCAGAGAGAGAGCGACTCTCCTTCAAGGGAAGGGGGGGGGTCCAAGAAAGATGAGCGGAGATCTCTCTTTTCCCTCCTCCCTCTGGCCTAGAAAGGTGGAACACCGCTTCCCCCCCCCCCCCCATGTATAAGGGAAACCTCTCTTCTGCTCCCCCAGACTTTGCTTTGGGGGAGATCCCAAGAAAGGGGAAGGGTTTTGTGTGGAACGTGGCCATAAGTGTGTGTTGTTTTTATAGGGGGGGGGGAAACACATTGGAAAAAACCCGGCCAGCCCCTTTGCCTTCCGCCATTTACTGCTTCCTCCTCCTCCTCGACCCGGATGGAGTGCTGAGCCAGCCACGCGCCTTGGGGCGGCGTGGGGCAGGCGATCATCCGCAGTGTCTCCTCTCCTCCGCTCACGCCTTGCTCTTTCCCACAGACGCAGCATGGCCGCCCCGCAAGGAGAACCCCAAGTGCAGTTCAAGGTAGGGCTGAGCTGCCTCCTCCTCCTCACCTGATCTTTTCTAAATAACTGGAGGGAGCATGCACAGGAAGCCAGGCCTCCCAGCTTTCTTTGTTGGTTTGCAAATCCACAGGAATGCTTTTCCGGCTTGTGCCGAGCTCCTTTTTTGGTCTGACTGTATTTTTTTTCTCCTTTCCTTCAAAGAAATGTCTGTTCATAAATTTATTTTAAATCTGTTGACGGCTGGCCGTGTGTGGTTAGAAATTTGATATGGTTTCTTGGAAGGCAGATACACAGAATGTGAATCTTGATTCCCAAATAGGGTTGTGGCTTACAATGTTTGGCTGTTTTTTTAGTGTGGACTTTTGGACTTAATGATGGAATACACAGTTTAGTTCCAACTCAATTGGTATTCAAACAGACTTTTTAATGAGCCATGTTATCTCTGATTATTTTTATTGGGGTGTTTTTTTGATGCATTCTCGTTGGTGAGCCAAGGTGGTGCTTTTGGTAAATGAGTAAACTTTTTTAAAAAGTGGGCTGAATTTGTGAATAAAGGAAACGGTGCATATATGTACTGTAATTGCATTCATATTATCCCAATAGTGGCTATTCTCTATTTTATTCCAAGCAGTTATGACTGCTTTTAATTATAAAATTGTATAACTTACTTCCAGTACATATTGCTAATTGGGTGTGAGTTTTCTAGTCCTTTTGAGTAATTTTAAAGAAATTGAAATAAAGTTTTAAATGAAGCAAAATTAATAACTATCATATATGAAAATATTTTTGCTTAGATTTTCCTTAAATACAAAAATTGGCCAATAAAACATCAATATGGGAAACATGCATAACAAACGAATTAGCTACTTTTATTTTGAGAAACATTTGTTTGTTCCCACAGTTTGATTGCTTAAAGGTACAGATCTATGATATTTTTGAATAAGTTTTAGTTTATAATGATCAATTTATTTATTTATTTATTTATTTGTTTAAATTTATATACCGCCCTTCTCCCGAAGGACTCAGGGCGGTGTACAGAAAACATGGAAAAATTTAACAAAAATTTAACAATGTTTTATTTTGAAATAAACCTGTAGTTTTTGATGAGATGGCTTATGTAAGTAGTTTTTAAATTCATCTGGTTAACTGCAGTTCTGACTTACTGGCCTAGTGAATTCCACAGCCTGCAAGAAATGTACATTTAACTTTTCCCAGATCTATACTGTTTTGTAACAGTTAACTGCTCTATAACAATTACAGCATCCTGGCTTGGTATATATTTCTGTTTTGTAAGATTGGTGGAGAAAATGTTAGGATAAGATACGATTTTCTTAAAAATAATCTTTTTTAAAATATTTTTTTCAGCTTGTTTTGGTTGGTGATGGTGGCACTGGTAAAACAACATTTGTGAAACGCCACTTGACTGGTGAATTTGAGAAGAAGTATGTAGGTATGTAAAGCTTTAAATCATGTAGATACATTCAAATGATTTTGATAGCTATCTTGTTTTTTAGAGGAGCAGATCTTAACTAACCTGAATGTAAAATGCTAAATATCTATATATAATTTTATGATCTATATATTCTAAGTGTCTAGTATATTTGATATACAATTTGAGCCAAAAAGACATCTGATCCAAAATTAGCCTTTTCATCTCTCCTGGTTGGTTGAGGGGGTGGCGTCAGAGAACTGCTGGGGGAAAAAAATCTTTAAAATAAAAGCAGATAAATTTTAAAGTTGCTTCTTAGTAATTCGTAGACAACATGCAGACAGGCCCAAGGTAGATAAATACAAAGCATGTTCCTAGTTTCATAACTTTTCTTAGAAATAATCCTTGAAACATTTTGTTTTGTTATAGCTACTCTGGGAGTTGAAGTTCATCCTCTGGTGTTCCACACTAACAGAGGTCCCATTAAATTTAATGTATGGGACACAGCTGGTCAAGAGAAGTTTGGAGGTCTGCGGGATGGTTACTATATTCAAGGTCAGTTTGAGAGTGACATGGGCTGCAAATAAATAAGTTACCTGAACAAATATTTATGTTTAATAGGAAATAAAGAACTATGCTTCTTTAGTCTGAAATTTCAATAACTTCAGTGTTCCCATTTCTGTTTGCCATCAAAATGTTAGAATTGTGTTTTCATGATGTTGAAAGATGATAGCAATTCAAGTTCTTTGAAGATTTATTATGTGCAAGCATCCTTAATTTTGAAACTTAGCATCAAAATCCACTTGCATTAAGGTTAGGATACTGTTAAAGTAGCAATCCAAATACCTGGGACTGCTTTTATATAAAATTTGCTTTAATACTAGAACTGTAAAAATTGCACTACTTCCATCCCCATGACTAATAATGCCCATGGCTTTACCTTCTAGCTCAATGTGCCATCATAATGTTCGATGTAACATCAAGGGTTACATACAAGAACGTGCCCAACTGGCATAGAGATCTGGTACGAGTTTGCGAGAACATCCCCATAGTTTTGTGCGGCAACAAAGTGGATATCAAGGACAGGAAAGTCAAAGCAAAGTCCATTGTCTTTCACAGGAAGAAGAACTTGCAGGTAAGAACAAGGCCGAAGAGGAAGGTCGACATAGCCAAGTATTACCTAGTTTGGGTGAGGAAACATCTGTGAGAAAACATCCAAGCTCAGGAAGCACCAGGCAGGGAGCCCTCATAACCAAATGCAACTGTTTTGCATCTTTAACTGTCTTTAGTTGTGGGTTGTAATTCAACAAGCCTCCTTGTTAGGTGCTTCTTGTGGTTGTGGGCGAGCCCTCTTTCCTATTTATAGGTTATGGAATGTGGTTGGAGCAAAATAATGGTAGCCACATTTGATTCGTGCAGGCGTTTCATTGCACAACTAGGTGGCATCACCGCTAACCTAGCCATTGTGTGACCTAGTGTTGCCTCCTTGGGTAGTGAAAGGCCTGCAAGAGACCAATTCCAGAGAGCACCAAGGACCCCACAGATCAACCCTGATCTTCAAATATTCTCTTCTGTCAGTGTTTGATTTAATTGGAAATGATTCCTGAAGTGATTTTTCTTTTTAAATCTGCTCACTCTGGACTCTCAGTTCCAATAAAAGTAAGACACCTTATCTTACGTTGGCTTAAACTAATTAAAATGAGTGAAGGCAAACCAGTAGAAGTGGAGAGAAGTTAACTGCTGAGGATAATGAATCTCTCAATCTCTCTTAACTCGAGTTCCTCTCTAATCCTTTTTGGTTTAGTACTATGACATTTCAGCCAAGAGTAACTACAACTTCGAGAAGCCCTTCCTTTGGCTGGCGAGAAAGCTCATTGGCGACCCCAACCTGGAATTCGTCGCCATGCCCGCTCTTGCACCCCCAGAGGTTGTTATGGATCCGGCATTGGCAGCACAGTACGAGCAGGATTTACAGGTAACCCTCTTCAGTACCTACCTCGGCCGACTTCCTGTCGCCCTGGACATTTTTCCCCCGGAGCTGCTGACTTTTTCTTTTTCCCCCTCTTTCAGATTGCTCAGACCACTGCACTGCCGGACGAAGATGACGACCTGTGAGGGAGGCCAAGCTGGAGCCCAGCGTCAGAAGTCTAGTTTTATAGGCAACTGTCCTGTGATGTCAGTGGTGCAGCGTGTTTGCCACTTTATTATTCTAGCTGACCAGAACATGTGCTTTAATCTTTGGGATGCTGAAAGAGAGAGTGGGGTTTGGCGTGTGAATGTGGCAGTTGAAATAAAATTCCTTCAATTTTTGGACCTGCATATTTAGCTGTCTTGGACTGCAAATTTACTCCACATTTGAGTTACAAATCTGACTGCTGCAGTCTCATCACAGTATTCAGTGGTAAATCTTGTTTGTTACTGTCATTCCCATTCCTTTTTTTTTTTGTTTAGATCATAATAAAGTTGTATTTCAAATACCCAATCAAGCGACTCTTTCGAAGGATAATTATTTGGAGCAAGATTTGGAAGGTTGTTTTTTTTTTAAAAAAAAGCCTCCCTTCCCTTCTAATAAAGATCTCCGAGCAGGTAATAACTGAAGCTCATAGTTCGGCATCTAAATTTTAAACTAGTTTTCTGGCCTAAATGAATTTACATTTAGCACTTATTTAGCACAGCACTTATTTTGGTTCAGTCTAAATCGTTGCTGTGGGTAGACCGGAAGCATGCAATAGATGCCGCCCTCTGGGTTTCTAGAGTTGAGGCAAATCATTGAATGCTAGATGAAATGATGAAAAGGGCTGCTTCAGTCAGATTAATTTTCGAGAAACATTCTTGGGTGTAAACACGCTTTTCTTCTGCAGGTAGTCCTCAACTTACGGCCCCGGTTGAGCCCAGAATTTCTGTTTTTTAAGCGAGACGTTTGTTAAGTGTGTGTTGACCCATTTTACAATCTTTCTCACCACTGTTGTTAAGTGAATCACTGCAGTTGATAAGTTAGCAACTCGGTTGTTAAGTGAAGCTGGCTTCCTCGTTGATTTTGCTTGTGAGAAGGTCGCAAAAAGGGATCACACGACCTTGGGACACAATAACGGTCATAAGTGTGAACTGGTTGCCCAGTATCTGAAAGTTGGATCACATGTTCATGGAGATAAGTCACATTTTTCAGTGCCGTTGTAACTTTGGATGGGACCCTAAATCAACTTTTAAGTCTGGGACTACTACAAGGTAACCCTAACTGATAAAGGCTGCTAATTGCCGGTGGCTAGTAGAAGGCATTTCCTTGAGGCTGGGGTCTTCTGATGCCTAGTGAGGCTACTACCAAAAGCAGCCAGAAGCCCTATAAATACACGTAGGGGTCCTGATAAACAGTAGGTTTAGATTTTCTAACCAATAATCATTTGTTGGAAAACCTAAACAGTACACAAAATCTGAGTTTGGGAAAAACACTTACCTGCGTCTCAACCAAGGGAGGACGTTCAGTAAAATTATTGCTCGTTTAGAGAAGCAGAGGGAAACATTGCATATTTCCCATAGGAAATAAATGCTTTCCTCTAAATCAAATTATTATTCCACTTATGGTGGATTCTGTTTAAGGGGGGTTGAAACTATTGTCCCCCAGGTGGTTATCATTCATAAATTGGTCACAATTCTCAGAAAGGGGGCAGAATTCCAGGTAAATCCTGGATAGGTTTTTAAAGATGAGGACTAAAAAAGGATTTAAAGAGACACCCCCGTCTCTGACATGGTAGGAAAAATGTTAATTTTTGTGTCCTGAAAATTGATCTTTTTTCCATTTCATCGATTGGAGGCGGCAGCCTCTTAATCTTTTGCGAAGCGACCCACAGTTGTCATTTAAAAGCACCACATTACTCGAAGAGAGATGGCGGAATAAGAGTTATTTACTTGCCTGGAAGATCTAAATTACTCCTCTAGTGGCTCCAGGCCGCTTAAGAGCCAATAAAAATATACCTTCCAATAAAATATAAGCCAGAGCAGTGGCATTAAAAGACCTTGGGAAATAAATCTTTTTCGAGCGCCTTCCTAAACTTAAGTAAAATACTTGTCATAATTTGTTCCAAAATACCTGTCCCACCAAGGAGAAACGTTGGACATTGAACATTGATGTCCTAGAGGTCCATGTCTGCATCTGGAAACTGATAAAGAATAGGACTGTCCAAAATCATCTGTATACTTAGGCCTTGCCTGTCTCTCATCCTCAAGACTTCTCTAAGACTCTTGACTCCTTGAGTAATGTCTAAACCAATGTTTAGATGTTTCTCAACCGTGGCAACTTGAAGATGGGTGGACTTCAGCTGCCATAATGTCTCAAACCAGCATGATGACGGGAATTTGGGAGTTGAGGCCCATCCCACGCTAGATGAGAAATTCAGAGTGTTGATGTCCACCCATCCTCACGTTGGGTTGAGAAGCACTGCTCTAAACTTGTCTTCTGAAGTCAGTCCACAAAGAGACCGCCATCTCAAGGTTACCAATGCCAGATCTCTACTCCGGATAAAAAGAAAGCCGCTTGATCCCGAAGTCTCCCAAATACTGCTCTCCGTCAAAAACCAGTTCCTGATGGCCTTCAACTCATCTAGCACTTCAAGTTGGGAGTCTCGAGTGGGAGTCATCCACTTACTCACTGGTGATTCAGCTTCATCTCCCTTGACCAGCTTCCCTGTGGATTCCGAGATTCCTATTGACATTGGAAGTGAATCATGCTTGAGCTAGGGGACCCTGCCCATCTCCTTTAAACCATGGGATTCCTCGTAGAAGGCCATCGTTTCCACTACCAGAGGAGGAGTGGGTTTTGTTGCAGTCCACTTTCCACAAAGGTTGCAGAGACCACAAGGTGGTGCTGTGCTTCCATTCGAGCATTGTCGTGCTTTCTGTTGCGACTCGGCTA
This sequence comes from Pareas carinatus, assembly GCA_032468095.1. Taxonomy (NCBI): domain Eukaryota; kingdom Metazoa; phylum Chordata; class Lepidosauria; order Squamata; family Pareidae; genus Pareas; species Pareas carinatus. The sequence goes on along the minus strand of JANHFO010008486.1, from coordinate 35,392 downwards.
CCAACCTTAGCCAAGTAGAGTTGTCCTAGGCCACAGCTCCGGGTGGCTGGTAACATCCAACCTTAAATATGAATAAGAGTTTGGAAGGGAGCTTGAAGACCAAGCAGGGACTCCTGCTTAAGCAAGGGGCTGGACTAGAAGACCTTCAAGGTCCCTTCCAACTCTGCCATTCTGTTAAGTGGCTGGAGCACCCACAACGTCTGGCGGCAAGTCGTTCCAGCGATTAATTGTTCTCAACCTCAAGAAATTTCTCCTTAGTTCTAGGTTGGATTCCTCTTTATTAAACTTATCTTCTCTTTACTCTAAATATCCGGATTTCCCTCCCTCTATCCCAAACCTTCTCCCTTCCCCACTCTAATTTATGCATCGAGCTAACATTTCGTGCATCCTGCCACTGCGTTTTATTACTTGCGTATGTTTGCGCGATGCTTCCGGACGGCGATTTTTATCGAGAGCTGAACCCCTCTTCAGTTTTTCGCCTGCAATCTACTTCTTCCCTTGTACTCCAGGACAGGATTTACTCAGTACAGGGATTGAACAAGCCACATCTGGCCCATCATGCCAATCCTAGCTTATAGAGTGTGTTGAGTGTACGCAACTGGGTAAGTCAACCAGGGCATTCAAAAATTGGAACGTCTAGCTGTGCAAAAGATTGTCAAAATGTTTAAAAACCGGCTGGGAACGTTAGATAAAAGCAACCAATTAATACAGATCCTTCTTAATGAAGCCTGACACATAAGCGATTAGCGTAGATTAATCGTCAAGAACACCAGCAGCAAAACCCAACAGAAGATTGCACCCAACGCCAATGTTTGTCACGCAGCAACATGCCAATAGATTCTCCCAGCTATCTTATGATTAATAGGGATAGAATCAAGATCGTGTGAAGTATTAGTACTGCCTTATAAGGCCTTAGTACGACCCTACTTGGGACACGCTGCAATCTCATCTTAAAAGCTTCCAGCGATGGAGTACCTACAACTCCAGGAGGCAAGGAAATTTCTCCTTACTTCTAGATTGCTTCTCTCCTTGGTTGGTTTCCATCCTTCGTGTCCTCCTTCCTTCAGGTGCTTGGGAGAACGGATTGACTCCCTCTTCTTTGGGGAAGCCCCTGAGATATTGAAAGACTGCTATCGTGTCACCCTTAGTCCTTTTTATTAAGCTAGACCTACCCAATCCTTCATACGTTTTAGCCTCCAGTCCCTTAATTGTCTCCGTTGATCTTCTCTAGAGCCTCAACGTCTTTTCTACCTTGTGGCAAACAGGACCGGGTGCCGTATTCCAAGGGTGGTCTTACCCAAGGCCTTATAAAGAAGGTATGGGGTCTCCTGCCTAAGGAGGAGGTTGGACTAGAAGACCCCCCCCAAGGTCCCTTCCAACGTTGCTATTCTGCAACCCCAGATCCATCGATCCGTTATTCCATTCTGTTCTACTGCGCCCAGTTGCGGTCATCACAGACGTGGAGACTCTGCGGAGAGTGCAGAGAAGAGGATTAGGGGGCTGAAAGACAGGAAGAACGGTTGCAGGAATCGGGCGTGTCTAGTTTGAAGAAAGGGAGGACCGAGGGCGACAGGATGGACGTCTTCCATCATCTCAGGGGTTGTCCCCAAGTAGAGGGAGTCAAGCTACCCTCCGAAGCCACCAGAAGGCAGGAGAAGAAGCAACGGATGGAAACTTACCAAGAAGAGAAGCAAGCTGGAACTAAGGAGAGAATTCCTAGCGGGGAGAACAATTAATCAGTGGTACAACTTGCCTCCAGAAGTTGTAGGTGACCCATCATCCCTGGAGGCCTTCAAGGACAGACAGGAGAACCATTGATCTGAAATGGCGTAAAGGTATCCTGCTTGAACAAGGGGGCTGGACTACAAGACCTCCCTGGTCTCTTCCAACTCTGTCGTTCTATGTGTATATCTGTGATAACCACACCAGCCGTCTTTCCTTTAATACTTGATATTTTGTCAAAAAAACCCCACTCCAAACGCCCATCGTGTTCCTCTGTTTCTCTTCTCCCGTCAGGCCCCAAACGTGAAGGCCCGGGAAGAGTTTCCGTGAACGGGCTTCCCGCCAGCGAAGAATTAGCGGAATCAATGACCCGTGATTGCTTTTAATAATTAAAAAAAAGGGCTTGATTGGGAACGTCAAAGACAAACAGAAGGGGGAAAAAAAGGAGGAGGAGAAAGGAAGGAATGCCGCTCTGTCGGGTAAGAAGAACGCGCAAGGGTGCATTAAGAGGAAGGATTGTTTCGGGCCTCGCCATCCGGCTGACCTCGCCATGTCTCAGATGAACGACTGCCGTTTGCGGTGCTGGCTGGAAATGATTGGAGTCGTGCAGGACGCCAGCCGGCCGTCTTGCAATTCGGCGTGGGATTTGGGCAGGGCCGTCTCACGCGACGGGCACCCGGTGCTCCCACCCTCTTAAAGCCGAACCCCGTTGTGCAAAAATAAACAGAAAATTACAATTTTTAAAAAATCAACAAAGCGTTTTAATTAGCTAGTGCTCCTGATGGAGTTAGCTTGTTACGTTTGATGGGAGCTGATCCCTTCTGAATAACGGCAAGACTATCGTTTCCTTCCTCTCGCGGCGCAGCGCAATTTTTCTAAGAGGTCCCGTGGGTCACATCAGATTAGATTTGCTCCCTGCAATTCCTGGAGCAAGGCAGGGATGGGGAAGGGGGCGGGGGTGGGTGGGGGTGGGGAGAAGAGACGGCTTTAAACACGGCAGTTCTCAATTCCGAATTGTAGTGTTGTCATGAGAATCAGTACAAGGCAGAATGAACGGGAATGGTTAAGAGCCAGAAAGAGGGCTGAGGAAACAACTACAGATCCCTCGCACCCTGGACACAATCTGTTTCAACTTCTTCTCTCCAAACGCTGCTGCTGCTGCTGCTGCTGCTGCTGCTGCTGCTCCTCCTCCTCCTCCTCCTCCTCCTCCTCCTCCTCCTCCTCCTCCTCCTCCTCCTCCTCTCCTACTGC